>GL501517.1:6000412-6042778 GCA_000149185.1 Mayetiola destructor
CTCTCTCTCTCTCTCTCTCTCTCTCTCTCTCTCTCTCTCTCTCTCTCTCTCTCTCTCTCTCTCTCTCTCTCTCTCTCTCTTTTCCTTTTTCTCTCTTTCTTTTGAAATGAAATTTCATGATAATCTGCAATCAGTACCTTAATTCCGCTTCAAGTTCAGAATAACATGGAATCGATTGTTCGCTTCATTGATATCAGCACAAGAGCGTGCTCAGCAAAAAGTTTCGTTTAAATTTAATCGAATTTGTATCATGTTCAGCTTTTTGTTTGTGTTGCTTCGTTTACACTCAGTGAATAGTTGCAACACATTGCATACCATAGTATGGCATTCGGTGGTATGGTATTTCGCGTGGCTAAGCGTATCTACACAATTTCCCATTGTACTTTAGTTTGCTTCCTGATTTCGCTATTTTCATTTCCATTTGCTTGCTATTTAATTTTGTGTCGTGCTTTTTTCATTTCGCTCCCGTATATTTTTATTAAATTTGCAAGCAAAATGCTTGTCATTAAAATGCATAGATTCATGAATTGTGCTTAATCGCTGCCATTGCATTGGTCCAACGTGAACACTGAACACTTACTTCAATTCGTTGCCGCATTTACATGCTAAGAAAACTTTTACGTAAAATGAATTCAATGAGTATATCTTGTTTTGTATTTTTGTCATTGCCGAAGGAAGCCAACATCAGACAGTTGGCACGTGGAATATATGAAATTGCAAAAATGAATTTATCTCAAAAAATGATTTTTTGTGCTGCTCATCACTATGCCGAAAGTCGTAAATCGATCGTTTTTCTCCAATGATGAGAAAAAAAAAATCATTAAAACAAAATCAATCAGAAACATTGATAGCATTTGGAAGAATCAGTGTACAGTGTACAGTGTACAGTGTACATACAAAAATGTTCCCTTCGATTGCAGTCATTGAAATAGCGAAAAATTAAAAAAGACATTTCAGCTAAAACGCTGAAAGCTTTGAAAAAAAATTAATGCGAAAGAGGTCTTATTGTGATTGTCTACACAAGGTATATTAGGTGTATGCTGTTTTATGCACATACGTAGCGCATTATACTACAAATAACAAAACAGCTGAGAGTGATAAATTGAGGGGTGGAAAGTGCTTATTGCTCATAAATACATATATCAATAATAATCTTTACATTTTTTTTGTATCTTTTTTTGTTTCTCTTCTTCTATTTCGCATTCGATTTGGATTTATTCATGATAATATCTATCGATAAATAATGTTCGAATGTGTATGTGATGCGTGTGCTCTGTGAAAGTAATCAGTAGCCACACAATTGTACACCAAACATTATCTCAGTAATATGGCACATATTTACAATGTATTTGTTCATTGTGTATTGTGTATTGAACTGAATTATAAAATGTAGCATTGAATTTTTATTTTAACTGAAACATTGTATGCAATTAATGCGGCTAAATGTGAGCGTAAGCGGTAAGCGTGAGGCCAACCAAACGCACTTCGTTTCTCCTATACTGTGTATACTATAATATTCGAATACTACAAGCAAAAAATTTTGTGTTTATTGTGTGTGTGTGTGTGTATTGTGTGCATATTGTACATGTTAAGCGCGCTAGGTCGTTTTCATTATCTACCGCATACCGACAACGATGTCGGAACGAACGCTTGCGAATGCGATGGCTTTTAATCTCATAACATTCGAACAAGGTTTACCGAGACTATTTTCACAATGAATGCTTTAGTCTATATTGTCTGCTCTCTAACGTGCAGTTTAACTTCTCCGTATACATCATATTCGTTTTCATTTTAAATATGTTTACAATGGCTTTGCTGGCATATAAAATACTGACTTTTTGATTATAAGTGCCAAAAAGATGGATTAAATCAAGAAAAAAGAAAAAAAAAGAAAACGAAAAATATAAATCAATTCAGATTAAAATTAAAATTAAAAATTTAATTCCATCGTTTTGGATTCTTTTTTTTTTTTTGTTTATTTTGGTTGCACGTGAGTGTTCGTGATGAAAATTTAAATTGAAATCGGCAATTTGGAAGAGGTTACACGAGATCAAATTCACTGAATTATTCACGGCCAAAGGACCGAAACTTATGGAATCGCATTTGAATACAATCAAATAGTGATAGTGCAATCGACAGATTCGGAAACAGTTCAAAACAAATCACACAACAAAAATTCGAAATTCAACAAGGTTTTTCCGTTTACGTTACAAGTTCAGTTGGAATTGTTGTTGATTTATTATTGTAGATGAGAGAAATAATATACATGCGCAAATGCGAAGGTTCACAAGACAACTTCTGGGTTAGCCATTCGGTTATTGAATGTCAATTTTTTTAGATTGCCTATAACTGGATCATCCGTGAAACATAAAACTTATACTACAACAACAACAAATATATTGTATATATGACAAAAATGCAGCATACTCGAGCAAATTTATGAGGAAACAACACGAGAACAGACACAATTATCATTCGATCCGATTCGAAAGAAAGAAAGAAGAAAAAAAAACACGAAATGATTTTCAAATTATCATTTAATATTTAATGAGAAATAAACGACTCACTCAATACATAAGTGCATACAGGAGTCACACAATGATCCATTCAAAAATTGAAATATAATACGGATGAAAGAAAGCACCCTTGTAAATTTGATATTGAGAATCGAGAATGAGCATGCAATACGTGAACAATTGCTTCGTATGAAATACAAAAAAAAAAAAAAAAAAAACAAAACAAACAAAAAAAATACGAGAAAAAGAGAGAAAAAAATCGTATTAGCAAAACATGCAATTGTTGCTGTTGCAGCAGACTTTTGTATCAGTTTAAGAAATCCAAACTATACACCAACAATATACATGTGTAATCTGAAACAGACAACCGAATACAGAATACCAAAGGAAAAATTAAAAAAAAAACAAACACGAACTGAACGATATGATGATGAATGGATAATGAGAACGATTTTGTTAGTGTACAAACATTATTATATGACTGCATCAATTAACAGGAAGAACCTTGTGATATTTAAAAAGAAACAAGCCTTTAACATTTGCTAGCTATTTCAAAATCACAATAATAAACCCAATTCGAAACTCGGAACACATTTAAATGTTACGAACTTTTCGTATATTTTCACCGTGTTGCTGCTATTCAAGTGTCCTTTCTAAAAGAAAAACTATTAACTACTGTTCCGTTTCGATTGCACGAATACGGATTGTGCATTGTGGCTGGCCATTATCGCCTGCAATTATTACCAGTTCAGTTGCTACGGCCGTATAATTGTCGTGCGTTGTATTTCATGGACAAACAAACTGAAATCAGGATGAAGGATTTTAATGTTTGTGAAGAATTTGTTTCGAGGACCGTGACACAATATTGAATCCGATACATGACGTGTTTGTAAAATTCATTTGTTTTTTTTTCGGTTTCTCAGCTCTCCATGTATTTTGTTGCTGTACGTTGAGCTATTATGGAAAGGACATTGGGTTTAATTAGTAAATGGTGTTTGTGTGTGCGCGCAGTTTGTTGTGCGTTGAACAATTATTATTAACTAATACATAACAAAAAAAAAAACAAAAGATAAGAAGAAACGAATTGAATTGAAGGGAATCATATTTTTGTTCACTTTCACAAAAATTTGCATACAAATGATTTGCATTGTTCAACTTAAACGCATGTACGATTCGTGAGTGAAGGATCCGTTGAATCTCGATTTATGTGTTGTGGATTCTTTTCATCGATCAATTTATAAATGTTTTGGAATATTGAATTCAGTGCTACGAAACATTTATCACGTGTGCTGTCCAGCTGTGGTCCAGTTTGTACGCATGTGCGTTTGTGTTAGTGTAATATTCGATCGAACGTTACGAGAAAATTGAACGAAAAATTTCCCAACGGAAAATCACACAAAGAAAACAAGTCGACGAACAAAAAAAAAGAACACCATAAAATCGTTTCTTTTAATTTCTTCAATCGAATATTTTTTGTTTTTTTTTTTTTTCTTAAATGAAATGTGCTTGTAATGGATTTATTATTATGAGTGGAACGTTAAAGAAAAAAGAAAGTTTAACCGAGAATAACTTTTCTTCTGAAAGTGTAAATAAAAAACAGAATCGGCCTGCGTGACAATCAATTTTGGTTATTCTTTTTTCTTTCCTTTCATTCATTTCTTCTGCTTCTTTAATTTGGACAATTTGTGAACCGATGAGCAAAGATCTGGAAAACTCTCAAATATTGTCTAAAAAAAACATTTCGTATGTTTTAAATGAGAGCATATGCCCCTTTTTTGTGAACTTTTTATTAGTGGCGATATAAAATTGAAGAAAAAACAAAAACAAACTATAATCGTATATGCATATAGGCACTAAGTGTTAAAATGTGTGCTTTTTAAATGCTCTTTTTCTGATCCAAAGAAAATAAAGAAAAACAACAACAACAACAACAAATAAACGGAACGAAAACGAAATAAATAAAAACATAGAATCACTTCTTTTTTTTTTCGACGGAAGCGTTTTCTGGAACGTGACACATTTTCACCCAAAATCCGTGTGTGCTGCTACTGCTGCTGCTGAGCTGCTGTTGTGGCCATTGCTGCTTTAAATATTATTATACATATATATTTTTTTCTCTCGTTAACGGTTTAATTGAAAATCGGTTCATCGTGGATACTTTACCGGTTTCTTTGGGTGCTCTATCACATGTGAGGATGGCTTTGGCTAGGTATGCATTTCTTTCATCGCATTTGCTCTGAATTTGAATATATATTGTGTATGCATAAATAATAATACAATGAATGAATTTAATCGCCCATCGACAGTTCGGTCCATCGTATTTGCTCACTCTAGATTTAAAATGAAAAAACCAAAACACTTTAAAACATTCTCCTTTTTTTTCTTTTTTTGTTCATACATTCGATACCAAACAATAAAAAAATAATGTGCCAAATACATAATTATCATTTGTTGATGGCAAAGTTTGTTTATCATGCAGGGCGATCAAACGACTATCGTATGAAAGTCTGAAACATTGATACATTGCTGGTATGGAGCATGAAAAAGGTAGCGAATGGTTTGATGGTTTGAGATTTCATTAGGGCAAAAAAAGGGAAAATATTTGAAATGAGTGGAAAAGGAAGAGAAAAATAATTGCTTACATTGTAAGTGAATAAAAAGACCTTAATACTTAATACATTTGTAAAACTTTTATATCAATTGATACATCCGACTGAAATATGAGCTGCTAATGTCTTTGCTGTAACTGTTGCTGTTAAAAGTGCTGACACATAACTATATCACATGCGCATACATTGAACATTTCTTTTGATTCAATGTACATTTGAATGGTTCACAATTCACAATACATTTACCGTCGTTTTAGCCCAAAAAGAAAAAAACAACAAACTAATATTTAATATATTTAAAAATAAATAAACGAAAAACGCCATTAAATAAAGCGCAAAGCGAGGGGTTACACAAGAAAAACTTTCTACTTTTGAAAAGTAGACCACAGACAATTTCAATCGTTTTTATTTTTCCCTCATTTTCTCAATTGGCTTCACTTGGCCTGCATTTCCCTTTCGTTCTCTGTACGCACATGTGGAGCCAATTCAATCGGCTCTCTCTCTCTCTCTCTCTCTCTTTCTCTCAGTTGCTCATTCGTGGTCTTTCAACATTTCAAATCAATTTTGGTCATTCCCGAGTGTTATCAATTGTAAACGTTTGTCATGACGTGTTCGTTGAATGCGGCGATCATCATAAAAAGTCCCCCAAACATAAGTGAAACAAATGCAATCATATATTGCAGTATAGTAAATAAATATATGCTCGGTACACTACAGTATGTACAATGTAAAATGTAAACGATAACTAGAAAATACATTGACGAGTTCGATTCAATGGAATTGATTATTAAGTAATGAGCTCATGAAAAGAAAACCCAAAACAAAAATAAAACAAATTGCTTGATTCACATGTATTTGTATCGGCTATTCGATGTTTGGTGTCCATTTAAATCTAATGCGATCGAATCTGATTGTAATTGTATTTCATATTTCATTTTATACATTTTTGATTTGAATGTTGAAATATTTTATGAAATTAATGGAAATCTCTAAGACCGTCAACACATTTGATTGGTTTGCACCAATTTGTTGTCGTTGATTTATAGATAATAATTATTATTATCATCACTTATTTCATATTTTTCATTTCGTATTTTTCCTATTTTATCAAGATTTTGCTATTATCTACACAATATATCATGAAATTTAGAGTTTCAAAACAAAATCTCGTGCCAAATTGAGGTTTGTCGCGGCTCAGCATCACTCATAATCAATTCATTCCTTTCAATTTTTTTTCAAAAATTGTGTCGACAATAAGATGATTGTATTAGTGGCATCGAAACCGCTATATAAAGAAAGTATGAAGCGATGAACAAATGAATTGAATGAGCCAACGAGCCAATTTTCTGTTCTTAATTCCTGAAAAGCTTTCTACTTCATTTGCGTTTTGTGTTGACATCCTAATTCATCGAATTTACTTGTTTGATTATCAAATTGCTCAAAATCTGTGTGCGCAGATTCTGTTGAGATATAACCATTTTGGTGCAAAGAGGTCAGACAACCATCGATTAGAAATGAGAATTTTTCGGTCGATTGTCTTCTATTCTCTCGCTCTCTTTCCTTCTCTTCATTCTTTCGACAGCAAATTAACCGAAACGAGTGAAATTCTCGACGAAAAGAAAAGAAACGAACACAAATCGTTATATGTTGGTGCTGAAAAGAAGTGATTTCATTTCGTTTCTCTCATTTTTCGTTTATGCTTCAACATTGTCGAATCAAAATGAAAATGAATAATAATAATAATAATGAATGTGTTGTGTTTGGTGTTAGGCTGGTATGTAAAATCGAATGCATATATGGAGGCTTCAATATGATGTATGCAACCAAAAAGCAAATTGAGAAGGAGAATTATGCCATTTCATTGTGATGTCGAGCGTATTGATGCCGCAATCGTCGTTTCACTGTACATTATTTTCTTCTATTTTTTCATCGAGTTCGATCTAATTTGAATAGCAACAACAATGATCGAACATGATTTCTATGGTGAGAGACAGAAAGAGAGAGATATATATATGAAGAGAGAAAATGAGAAAAAAAATGAAAAAATAAATGAGCAAAAGGAAATTCTATATGATTCATATCGGTGTGCAGTTTGCACCACATCGATTTTCTTTATACATTTATATTCAAATATTGTGTCTGATGTCGAATTTTATATTTCAACAACAAAAATAACAAATAAAGCTGGCGAAATCATATAAAGTATTAGCCTACGCACAGTGACATAAAAACTGTTCGTGATCGGCAAATGAACTAAAAATATATGTATATACAATAAAAATAAAAATAAGAAGAAGAAGAAGAAGAAAAAAAAATACTTTCACACATTCGTTCGCTTACAACGAAAAGCCCATGCTTGTATTCCGAACAGACGCACATTTTCAGTTGAGAATCGAGAGAAAGAGAGACCTAGAGAAGAGAACTCGATCATACACATGAATAAAATGCACGAATGTGAATTGTGAATATTTGAGAGTTCAATTGTCATATGGCTATCTTATGCCATATTTTCACAAAATTACATTATATTTTTTCAGAATTACAAATATAATTACTATATTTTTTTTTTCCTTTTTCTCTCAGGTGACCGAACGTTATGTGAAAATAGCGAACGAAAATCTGAGAAAATCACCCATAATATGATTTGAAAAAGAAAACGAAATAAGTGGAGCATTTGAGTTTGTAACATACTCAATTTATTTAGTTCAATTTGTCGCTCTCGTTTACTAACACACTCATGGCCGGCTATTGTGTAAATAATTGTGTAAAATTTCTTGTCTCATTTGATTTTTTCTTCTTCTTCTTCTTCTTCTTATTTTTCATGAATGGGACCATTTTCGAAAATACATAAATATATTAGAATTTGTTGAGACAATTCTGTGCCCTTTGCCCTATGCCAAAAACAAGATATTACAATTCGATGAAAATTCATCCGCTGTGATGATTTTGTGACGTGCTTTAATGTGTAAATTAAAAACTCACATTCATATGGGAGGTTTTTTTCTGTCTTCATCTTCTCCTCGTTTCTTTTTGAAATGGTTAGGACTTAACATTTAACAAAATCTCCTCCAGCAATAAAGAGCCCATAAGTTGCATTTCTATATGGAAATCATGAAACATATAATCATTGTTACAAATAAGCCTGCATTCTTCACTCCACAATGAAGTGTAACCGATTTTTTTTTGTTTTCCTTTACACTGCCCACAATATCTGTTTGTCGTTTTATACAATTGCATTTTTCCATGGGGATCAATTTTTGTTGCCTCGTTTATAAAATCATTTTGGCTGTTGTCCACAGAAAAAAATCAAGCAAATACATAAAACAGATGAAATCCATCCTATGATTTTTCATTTCGTTCAGCAGAAACCATTTTACAAACAGCTTTGCTTTTTAAATAGATGGCCACACTTTGTGGCCGTATAACATGATTCATGAATTTGTTGGCTTTTCTTTGCCTTCTTCTTCAGTTCAATTTCTTTTTATTTGAAGTTGTTGTTATTGTTATTGTTATTCATGGAATAAAAAACTATTTCGTGTATTGGATTTGTTGCAGTGGCCGAAATTGAAATTTGGTCACTTTTTGTTTCATACAGAAATACATTTTAGTTGTCAGTTTTTGAATATGTTTGATTGTTCGGACTTTATATAATAATAATGATTTTCGTTTTTTTTTTTTTTTTGTAATTATTGGTACACATCAATTGAACGATTGTCTATTATTGCGTTGATGAAGAAAAAATGAAAAAAGCAAAAAAAAAAAAATAATAATAGTAATAGTAACAGAAACAAATATATTTAATACACGCGATTGCTCGAAATTGAATGAATCGTTCAATATGACATGGCTGATGAAATTTCAGATTTTATGGTTAATTCGTCATGCATTATTATTAAACCAGAGTTTTAACGCACTCCAGCATCAGCAATAAATCCATTACGGCTCATTATTACCAACTGCCTAACTCATGTCGTTTGCGTTGATATCATAAAAAATTGTTTGGTTCCAATAATGAAACCGAACGAAACGAACAATTACACATACACATACACACACGCGCAAGCCAAAGCGATACGCAAAAATAAGGGAAAAAAACTTAAAATCAACGTATGAATGAAACAAATCCAATTACAAATATAACAATAAATTTGCATGCAAAAAGAAAAGAAAAATCCGTCAACTTTTATCTTTAATTTCGTTTTTGTCAAATCTTTTGAAATTTTAAGAGGATCGACGGATTTGAAAAAGCTATCCAATATTCACTGGAGCTAAACAGTCTGCTGTAAATCGTGATGCAAACAGCTTGTCAATGGCCTTTTTTATTTTTTATTTCTATTTTTCACATTTTCATCTCATTTTCCTCTGAATTTTTTTTTCTCGTTTTCTTTTGTTTCTCGCCACTCTCTCGTTCGCTCGACTTTTTGTTTTTTTTTTGTTTGTTTCTTTATTTAAATGAATCGGTGGTGAAATTCATGTGTACAATGTTGAAAAAAAAGAAAGGAATAGAAAGGTATGTCTATATGATCGGTTCCATTAGGTAAATCACATCAAAATGAATTGTTTAACAGATTACAGTCGACAACTAATGTCGTTTCTCGTTGCTGTTGCTTTTCTTCCCAAACAAAACAGAAAAGCAAAAAAGAAAAAAAAAAAAAGAAAACCGAAAAAAAACAGTATGTTAATTTCAATTTATTATCCATCGAATAGCACGTATCATTTAGTATTAAAATTGATTGGCATTGACTTTGTTCTCTCGTCGTTGACACGACGTATGATAATCGATATTTTTGCTGATATACCGGAGACCGACGGTTCAATGGAATAAAGTATTTTCAGAGGACACATATGTTCTTCGAGGGAAACGCAACAAATTGATAACAATATTTACAATATTATTTATTCAATTGATTGCCATACCCCAATACATCATTGCAATACACACAAAAATGATGTACACACTACGATTTTCGAACACCTAATATCGTCCCCATACACCATTTCAGTTCGGAGCGTTGTTTTGTTTTCGTTGATATTATTTAATTTTGTTTTCGTTGATGACAAAATATTAAAATTAGGCATCAAAACGAAATTCGAAAATGACACAAAATACATTTCACACATTTAGCTGCTCCGTCTGTAATATAACAAGTTTTGAATGATAATAAAATGTCATTCAAAAACAAATTTGTCTTTTATCTTGTGCGCTCTTTCAATGTTTCACATTCAATATTTAAATGATGATTTGGGTGGAATTTTCGGTTGTTCCGTCATTTCGACAACAATATAATTGACATTTTGGTCAATCAATTCGAATGAATCTCATTTGAAAGTCATACCAATGAGTTCGATGAGTCCAACAATGTGAGATACTGACGAGAACGACAGACATGAACAAACACACACACGCACACATACACACACACGTAAAAAAAATCATTATCAACGAAATGTACAAAAAGAATATTAATGAATGTCATCGGTTCGAAAACAAGAATCTAAAAATAAAGGGATTCAGTGTTCAAGTGTTCAGTATTCCGTATCAAATGCTGTTTCATATTTTTAATTTTCTTTATATTTTTTTTCTCTCTCGTTTGAGGAGTTTTTTTTTTTGTCGGTCGATAATAACACCAAAACGGTGCACTGATATTTGGGCAAAATCAAATGCATTCTTGGAAGTTGATGCCGCAAATTTTTCGGCTTTGGGCGAGATTCTTTCTTTTTCTATTTTTGATTTCTTATTTCTTTCATTTTGATTTGGCTGGTCTCATCCAAACATCGAACACTGAACACGCATTATCTCGATTCTTGATGCTATAATATAATAGCATATATTTAATTTTATTGTGCTAAAGTATATCAAAATGTATATATGTAGCAAATTTGCAGCCATAGCTCAACGTATATTCAGGCAATCGGTTTTACGTCAATCGAACCGATAGTTCGGTGTGTTGTGTTATTTCGTTTATCTTTCATTTCATTTTATTTGGTTTCTTCTGCGCCGTGTCTTTCCTTTTTTTATTTTCTGATCGATTCTGCTCCACCAGTTGCTGTGCATTCTTCGTCGTTGTAAATTAAAATAATTGGCAAACATAGAGAATTTTTGTTCGTTCGTTTGTTCGGTTTGTTCGTCTACGTTACAAATTAACGATATAAGGAAGCAAATGAGCTTCGATTCTATTCAATAATATATGTTTACGAAATACAAATTGTTAAGGTCGTTCGGTACAGTGTTTCGAAAAACAACACGATATCCAATTCGATTTGAGAATACCCAAAAAAAAAAAATAAATAAACAAAAACAGTTAAAATTATAGTAATTATAGCGATATTCGGTACAATTTTCTGCATTTTGTCGCATATCATTCAATCTCAATCGATATTTCAGTGTTGTAAATTGAAGGCGATAATCTGATGTTGTTAGTGAGATTGAGATAAATCGGTAATATTCACATAAATTTTGACAACGTGTAACATGTATCAAAACTTTCATGCTTTCAACTTGATTCCGGCCTCTCGGTTGCTATATAGTTTAATTTGTATTGTAATCTTTTACATTTTACTTTTCACTTTCTCTTGAAAATTAGTCAACCATATAAACCACACACATATACCAAATACTCAATTCAAAATACCAGAGACCAACGATATGTGAGGCCATCGCGAATCAAAAGCATAACCAGATTTTCGCCATCATTTCTTATTAATTTTAATTTGTGTGTGTTTGTTGTTTCTTTTCATTCGTAAATTTTTGTTAATAGTGATAAATTTTCCAATGATTGCGTTTGTTATTTAATTTTCCATTTTCATTTTATTGTCCACACAGATTGCCGATAGTTAGTGACTGTCCGGCAGGTCAAACAGCTAGAGTTACATCTAATCTACATTCATCAAGTAGTAGCAGTGCTACAATGGCAGTTAGCCGTGTACCTTCACCGCCACTTCCTGAAGTAAACACACCAGTTGCAGAAAATTGGTGTTATACACAGGTAAATAACTAAATAAGTTATAATTTATTTTTCTTTTTACGTATCAAAAACAAAAACAAAAAAAACACAAAAAAACAAAGAACGAGCAAACGTTGAAAACGAAAAGATAATTATATCCATTGGACTCAGAGAAGGCTCTGCAGATGCACGTATACATGCATTTGCATCAATAAAAAAAGAGACCATTTCAAAGTATTCGGGACATGAATGATCGATTATTCATCGGTCAGCCTTGAAAAATATAGTTTATATCTGTTTCGATTTCGAACGAAAGGAAAATGGAAAAAAAAAAATCTTTTGCGGCAATTGTTTCCGTTCCATTGTTCGAATGGTATTCCTTTTCCGTGTTCTTCGATTGAAAAAAAAAAATTTAATTCTGGAGGATGAAGAAGAAACTTTTTTGGAATTCCCTGGAGTCAATTTCGATTCACAATTTATAAATAAATATTGGTCAAAGTCATTTGTACGTCAAAAATTTCAAGTTGAATGACGTTGGGAAGATAGAAAATAGCTCGCATATTCGGTTCAAAGGCTAAAATACGTTGTACACATTGAATTCCATTCGATTCAAAAATGAATGAAATTGCCGCCGCATTCAAAATAAAAAGTACTTACAAAAAACATTCACAGAAAACAAATGAAAATAATATTGCAAATTAGAAATCACTTTTTATTGGCTGGTTCCATTTCAAAATCCATCGAAAGAAAGTGGAATGAAAAAAGAAACAAAAACAAAAACACCGTCACATTCATTCCAGATCAGTCAGTTGAATCTGTGGTAAATTGTGCCGCATATTAAATTCGGATGATTTCTGTTTGGAAAACTATCGAATTTTTCAATTTGAATCAAACCATCATCAAATAATGAAAACATAAATTGAAGAAAAAAAAATTTTTAAAAAAGGTTTTGTGGGGCTCATCCGGGACTCGAACCCGGGTCACTCGCACCCGAAGCGAGTATCATACCTCTAGACCAACGAGCCTACACCAGAAAACGAACGAGTAACAATAAAAGCACAGCGATTTTTAATACAAGGTAAAAGTAAAAGCGGCAACGCAAGAGACGAACGTTTACGGTTGCGCTGCGCACGCCATAGCCACACACAACAGGCACATCAACATCCAAATTCAAATTATTTCGAATGTATGCGAATGTGAAATCTGAAACGAATCTGCTACGAATGACATTTTGATTGTTTGTCGTTTCATCTCTTTTTCGCTTATTTTTTTTCGCTTCGCCGTAATTCACCTAATAAATTAGCTTGACTTCGTTTTGACTTGATTTAATGCTCAAATTGAGTACAAATGTTTCACAAAATATGAGGAAAGAGTAAAAAAAAAAACAAAACAAAACAAAACAAAATAAAATAAAACAAAAATAATACATGCATGAACAATGCCCAATATTTAATGCACCAATCCCGATAATATTTCAATTGTATAAACACCGACCAACACAAAATATAATTTGCCAATGTCGTCGACAGCAAATTATTTCAAATCAATCCTTCATCTAGCGACTGAGAGAATAGTGCGCACTGTGCCATTTTGTAATGAATGAGCTATACAATGAGCCGCTAGTTTTGTTGTTTGAAATGTATTTTCGTTTTTCTTTCTATTTTTCGATCGTCTTTTAATTTTGTTTTTTTTTTTTTTTTTATTTTTCCTTTTACGTGAATTTGATTTTTGCGTGGAAACACAGGCGCTGTGATTAGTTTTTATGTTCATTTGTAGATGGTAAAACTAAAAGGCTTGAAAAATAAATAAGGACAGTCAACCAAATGCAACTGATACATTCCCCGGTGAAATTCACTTTCTAAAAATTATACAATATCGAAATGAATCGATCCGCTGTACATGTACAGTGATTGGGCGCATATCTTTCATGAATCATGATTAATAACACTCTGGTTTTATTTTTATTTTTATTATTTCTTTTTTTTTCGAAAATTTTCCGTAATTTACTCTCTATTCTCTCTACAAATTCAATTTTGCGAGAAAATTATTTTTCTACTTTGCTAAATAATAATAATCATGATTAATCTACACTTTGTGTGTATGTTTATCGTAAAATTAACATAGCTTATGTTTTCGACACCATCCATAATACTCTTTCGTATTCGAACTGTTCGCAGTTTATAGTAAAAACGAACTAAATAGAACGATATTTTTTTTCTTTGGATTTGATTCAAAAAATTTGAAGCTGAATGAAATTGAATAAAGTTTTAAATCTATCGGCATTTTCGAAGGGAATTGTCGTCGCTGCACCATTCTTTGTGAACGGCCGGCAATTAAATCTAATCATTTTGACAATATTGCTCAATTGATTGAGCTGTGATTTTGATGGTTTCGTTCGCGCGGATGACTTGCATCACGTTTGTATCTGCGGATCTTGTATGTACCTGAACTTTTCGTTTTAAATAACTTTTATGCGCTTTGATTTGCCAAACCAGCAGCTGAAGCCAATGTCCGTGGAATTGGACGAAAATCGACACAGAATGCATAACTATTATTTTTAACAAACAAAAAACGTAAAAAAAAAATAACTGGAAGAAAAGAAAACAAACAAATCAAAACAATCATAATTGTTCACTTCAAAGATCGATACACAAACCAACAAGATACAATGAGCTATTATTGTTTGAGAGAAATTTGAATGAAATTCTATTTCTGATGATGTTTAAAAGCCGAATAATTTCTAAATCTCCAAAATCGATTGTTACAAGATGTTCAGGACCAATCGATATTCCATTGCATTTGAACTGTTACCCAATGCTTTGTCATTTTTTGATATTGAATGATATCGTTAGTCAAAAAAGGATGCAAATTAAGAATAATTATTGAATTCGTTATTATATGTGATTTGGCTTGTATGTGTGTACACAATTGCGGATGAACGCAAGGTCAGTTACCTATAACGAACGACACATGACAAATTGTTCACAAAACAAAACGATTACGTTTGCGTGATTTATCATACGGATTTTGTAAATAGATCAATCGCCACATTCATTTAAATTTAATATCATCGATATAGATATCCCAGACGCAGACTATGTTTAATCGCACATGAGGCAAATGACAAATGGGAATGAATGATTAAGCTATATTCTTATGGCGATAATAATTTTTCCGCTCGTTGTATTCCGTCAATAATGCAATAAAAATATCATTCTCATTGTTTCCGTGAGAATTATGGAAAAAAAACACAAATTGTGTAATGTTAAATGTTATATTATGTTCATTTTGAACAGCGCCTTTTGTCGAGAATAATGTAACTATGGTAAAAGTTCCTTCCTCACACAACATATGAACCGCACATTCGAAAAAGAATAATGAAATTTTATCGATCCATTTGCGTTTCTATCGACGACACACGATTATTATATGCTCATATTTGCCACAAGCGACAACCAAATAAAAATGATTTGGTTGTGGCACGGTCTCACAAAGTATCATCAACTTCATTATCTGCTTCTTCTTTTTCCACTTTTTCTTTGTTTCGCATGTTTTTGATGCGTTCGGTTGTATTCACCGTATGCTGGATTGAATGAATCATTTGCAATGGTGTTTCGGTTTCGGCTCTTGAGCGAAAACATTTCATCTCATTTCATTTTCAACTCAAATGCAATAGGAAGGTGAAAGTGAAAGCAATGTGTTTGCCCGATTTTATTTCACTTGATTCGATTCGCTTCAATCTTTTGGGATCTATTTTTTTTTTCGTGTTATTTTGTTGATTTCATACATCGTTCGTAAAATAACACAAATTATTATTATTATGTGTAAATCCTCGCTGTAAAACGTTCGTTTGCCATTCGCTATATATGTATATAAACATATAACATATATATATATATATACCAAATGGATGGAGTCAGTTATAATAGAGAGCAATTTTCGATATTTGGTAGAAAAAAAAGAAGAATAATAATAAGAGAAACAGAATTGAAGACACGAAACAAAAATAAAAAGTAAAATTTCACCAAAAAGAGATTTGCTCTTTCACTAACTCGATGCATTCAATTATTATTGCAACAAAAAAACAAATAATAATGCTGTCGTTTCGTACAGTGAATGGCAAACAGCAATCAGCAATCAGAAATCAGCATTGTGAATTGTGAAAATGTGAAGCATAAATTGTTTCCAAATGGAACAATTTTCATATTTATTTTTAATCTGAATTGAATCGAATGTTTTCATGCTCGTTCGAATTAAATTGCTCCGTTGTCCTTATTATCAATGATTATTGAAATGGCCTTCACTTTTTCATTGATATCACGGCTTTATCAGATCGATGTATACAATATTTTCCATATCGTAGTTAATGTACAATATATTGTTTATCGTGTACGGTGTGTATCGTGTATCGATATCATATCGTGTAACGTTTATTTTCACGTCTATATGTGTGTGTTTTTTTTTCTCCACTCATTTCATTGTTCATTTCGTTCAATGTCTAATTTTCCATCCAATTTTGTATGATAACAATTTTTAATATTAATTTTTATATTATTTTCTCTGTCTCTCTCTCTTTTTCTCTTTTGCGCAGGTCAAAGTAGTGAAGTTCAGCTACATGTGGACAATAAATAACTTTAGTTTTTGTAGAGAAGAAATGGGAGAAGTGTTAAAATCATCAACATTTTCAGCGGGTGCTAATGACAAATTGAAATGGTAAACAAAACCTTCAACAGGCCAAAAATTTCCAAGGCACAATAATTATTGAATCGATTTACTAAAATAATCCCCTTGCATTGGCATTTGTGTATGCGTATGGGGTTTTTTTTCTTTTCCTTTTTTTTTCTTTTCTTTTCTCTGGTTTAATTTTGAACCGTTTAGGTGCTTACGAGTCAATCCAAAAGGTTTAGACGAAGAAAGTAAAGACTATTTGTCATTATATCTCCTATTAGTTTCATGTAATAAATCGGAAGTTAGAGCCAAATTCAAATTTTCAATATTGAATGCAAAACGAGAAGAAACCAAAGCGATGGAGTCACAAAGGTATGCATACCATTTCGGATGCTATGAATGCTAAACGTAATGTTTTAATTGATAAATTGATCTCGTTTTTATCTATACAATTTCAGAGCATATCGATTCGTTCAAGGCAAAGATTGGGGTTTCAAAAAATTTATTCGAAGAGATTTTCTGCTTGACGAGGCGAATGGTCTATTGCCCGAGGACAAGTTAACGATATTTTGTGAAGTGAGCGTAGTTGCCGATAGTGTAAACATTTCTGGACAAAGTAATATTATTCAATTCAAAGTTCCCGAATGTAAATTATCAGAGGATCTGGGTAATTTGTTTGATAATGAACGCTTCAGTGATGTTGCATTAGCAGTTGGTGGTAGAGAGTTCCAAGCGCATAAAGCGATATTAGCAGGTAATTAATAAATGGCCATCAATTATTATTATTATTATTGTTTGTATGAAAAAAAGAAAAAAGAAAAAAGAAACTCTAATCAAATAATTTTTTTTTTTGTCATATTGTAGCGAGAAGTCCTGTTTTTGCAGCCATGTTCGAGCACGAAATGGAAGAACGGAAACAGAATCGTGTTACAATCTCAGATGTCGATCATGATGTGCTGAAAGAAATGTTACGATTTATTTATACTGGAAAGGCACCAAATTTAGAAAAAATGGCTGATGATTTACTTGCAGCTGCCGATAAGGTAACCCATAATGTGTCCATTTAACGATGCCTATGCATTGATTGCATGGTCTCACAATCAAAATGAAATTAATTCATTAATTCATTTAAAATTTGTTCAACACTCAAATAGTACGCATTGGAAAAGCTTAAAGTGATGTGCGAAGAAGCGCTTTGTGTAAACCTGTCTGTAGACACAGCAGCCGATACCTTAATTTTAGCGGATTTGCATAGCGCAGATCAATTGAAAGCACAAACGATAGATTTTATCAATACGTAATGTCAATTTTATTTTATTTTTTATTGCATTTTTTCTGTTTTCTTCTTGCAAAATAAAAAACGTTGTACTCTTTATCATATTTATGGTAGGCATCCAACGGATGTAACGGAAACAGTGGGATGGAAAAATATGATAGCAAGCCATCCACATTTAATAGCCGAAGCATACGGTGCATTAGCTACACAACAAATCCCACCAATTGGACCACCACGAAAACGTGTCAAGCTGAGCTGAAATAGAATTAATAATTTAGTCGTATCCAATAATAATATCAAGATCAATAACCTGACTATCAATGCCATCAACAGCAGCAACAGTAAATTCATTGTCAAAACAGGCATTGGTGATGATTGCAATGTTACAACAGCCGTATCCCCATTTGAACTCTAAAAGAAAGAAAGAAAGAAAGAAAGAAGGAAAGAAAAAACTAAACAACAGAAGAAAAGCATTAAAACTGATACAGTTCAGATTTAAATTGCAAAGACCGAATAAATGAAAAAAAAAATGAGGTTCGAAGTCCAAATGTAAACCAAGCAAAAACATCAACAATAAAAGAAAAAAAACACTAAAAACGTATTAACAGATGCAAAATAAACAATTTGAAGTAAAATTTGTATTTTTGGCTGCTTCAAAGATTTAGAAACATTTACAAGTCCGAACTATTATTGAAAAAAAAAATAACAAGAAATAAAAACCATCATTTGAAAAGCAAAGTAAAAAAAAAAGAAAATCACCAATAACCAACAAAATAAATTTCGATTTGCAAGAGAGAGAGAGAGGAAAAGGATCCGAAATAAATAAACAAAACAAAATATGGATATGGCCGAAACATTAAAAAGTGATAAGAAAATAAAAAGATGTGAAACGTACCGCCATCATTCATCATACAGATAAGAGAACATTGAACACTAAATCGATAGCAATAATAGCCCATTCGCATTTGTACATAGACCATACATACAATGAACCAACCAAACAACCAGCCTCAACGAATGAAAACAACAAACCGAAAAATAAACTCAAACCTCAAACATCCTGAATTAAATTTGAAATGAATTTTTTTCCTGTAAGCAGAATTGTTTTTGTCATTATTTCTGTTATAATTGGACTCTTTCTGGCGATTTATTCTCCGATGGCGTGAATCTCATCATCACATCGCACTCTAAATGCGGCGAAAAACATTTGAATTTATGACAATGGATTCGTGGTTTCTAATTCGATGATTTTTAGTTATGGATAAGAATATGATCAGTGTTCTCACCACGTTTAAATTTTTTTTTTTTAATTTTGTGTTATTTTTTTCTGTCATGTAATTTACACATTACAAATTACCTCAAAACAATTTTTTTGTCTGTAAGCGAATATTGATTAGAGCCTCGAATAAATTATTTTAATCTTTTTTTTCGGTTTAGTTTTCGCACGATATGATTGAGTTGGAAATATGCGCGAAATATTGATTTGTGTTAATTCTATTCGATTTTTTTTACTCGATTCAAAAACGACACTAATTTCGATTTTTTTCTGATTTTGTTGTAATTTTTTTTTTTTCATTAGTTCTTTCTGCCATTCACTGGATGTGATTTCAATTGGAATTCATTTCAATTTAATAAAATTCACAACAATGAACAAAGAACCCGAAAAATGCTATTCAAAATCAAAACCGTAATTTTTAATAGAAAAAATAAAAATAAAAATGAAACGAAAAAGAATCAAAGAAAAAAAAAATGGGCAAAATTGTTAGATGACATTCCAACTCAAATCAATCCAAATAATGGCTCGAAAAAATTTCGTGATGAACACCACGCACTTTATCTCATCATTCACTCATCATCATTTTTCAACAATTTACAAGAATGTAACGGATTGTAAACAAACCTACAAAAAGGAAATTATGAAAAAAACAATGATAAGTAAAATTGAAAGAAGAAAAAATTTTTTTTTTTTTTAAATTAACTTGATGAAGTCGTAGTAATGAAAGAAAAAAGAAGGAAAAAACTATGTGGATTTAGAAATGAAACTTATTTTAAGTGATGAAAAAAAAAATGAAAATAAAAATAAAAATTAAATCATTTATCATTAAATAAAATTGTTCAAACCAAAACAGTGTGATTCTAAGGGTGCAAATTCCTAGGAAATCATTAACAAATTTTTTTTGCGAGCAAAGATTGGACAATCACACGAAATGCAGAGAAATCGTTAACGATTACCTAGGAAAAAGTAACTCGAATAGCAGTTAACTATGAAAAAGAATGATAAAAGTGGACAAAATATTAAACATTGAATAAAAAACGTAAAACATAAAAAATTAACTACAAAATGAAAAGAACTACAAATTTACACTCAACACAATAGAACACAAACAGACAATGTCTAGGAATTATTCAAAACAAAAACATTATTCAAACTAATTTTCGGCTGAGTATATTTGTATTTGTGCATATAAATATGCTCATCTTAAGAATTGTATGAAAGTCGTAGGCCCCAAATTTCCAATTATTATGGAATCAAGCAAAATGAAATGAAATAAAATAAATGTTTTATCGTTTCAATCCCGCCAGATCAAATTTCGGCATCGAAATTATGTAAAAATCAACAACAACATACATATTTTTGCCTCGAAGTCTGATTCGGCTGGATCACCGCAAAAAAAAAATGCAGCAATTAAACAAATTACAATAATGATAAATTAACGATTTTATAAGTATTCTGATGAAATATCCAAATAAATCGATAAATTTTGACAAATTTCAATTAAAATGAAAAAGACAAAAAAAAATAAACAAACAAACAAACAAACAGAACAATATGATAGTTACAGAACATTTTGAAATGGAAGGCTTTCTTTTCTGTTGTCCTCATTAGTAATATGGTTTGCTGTTCAACTTTGGACTAACAATGAATGACACAGTATGTTTGACATGTCCTTATGTGTATGTGTGGATTCTTCTCAAAATATGAAATATGAAACGAATATTAGATGTTCGATAATTTTTAAGATTTTCGTTTTCCAATGGAATTCAATGTGATGATTTTGATTTATATGAAATAATGAACAATGATCAAATTGGATATTTGATATACTTCCGTATTAAATGATAAATGGAACACCGCTTGTATTACTCGTCTATTTTTTTTTTTCTTCAACTGAATTCACCATTTTTTGAACTGTCAAAAAAAAAAAACAAAAAAAACAGCCGGGAATAGGTCCAAAACAAACAAATTTGTAATTATATTTAAATAAGAAGTTCAACCAAAAATATTAGCAGCAGATTGAGTTTTGTCCTTTGTAAATGTAGGGGTTTTTTTTCGGTGAAATTTTAATCCATGAACAACTGCAATTACGCAACAAGTTTAGGTTTTTTTTTAGCTTTGTAGGAGTTGATTCTGCGATGAAGAATAGTTCCAAATTAGGAACGAATATTTAGGGAAATAAAAATATGTTTAATCTGACCGGCATTGATTGATTTACAAACATTCTAGATTTGCCAATCTGCTATCAGTGCATGAGTTCTCTCATTTTGAGTTTTGAACTGAATGTTTTTGAACAACCAATGAAATTAATAAAAAAAAACAAACCAACTGTAAATAAATTATATAAAAATGAAATGGTGTTCGTGTGTCATCTAAAGAAGCGCGAATGAATCGAAAGAATTTCTCCATTTTCTTATGGTGTGTGGAGGTTTTCTGATTTTTCTTCCATCATTCTCACGGCAACAACATGCATCATTGACGGAATACAACGAGCGGAAAAAATGTCGCCAGAAGAATTTCGCTTAATCATTGTGGTGAGTAATAGTCTGGGATATCACCATCGATGATATTTTAAATTTGAATGAATACGGCGATCGATCTGTTTGCCAAATGCATATAAACGTAAATCTTGCAAACGTAACCGTTTCTTATGAGAACGATTTATCATGTGCCGTTCGTTATAGGTAGCTGAATATTCGGAGCGAACGGTTGTGTTTTCAAAGAAAATGTGGTTTTGTTGCAAATTGAAACAGTTGACGATCAAAACGACATTGCGGAGCATTTGCCATGATCAAGATTTAATTACTGCAATTGATAGACTCTCGCGGGACTTGTCCATTATTTAATTTGTGGCATCACATCATTTACATAAACAGTCTGTGAAAATCATACATGCGCATTCGCCGTGAATTTGATCAACCGGTCAGTGATTTATTGTTCCAAAAATGATTTCAATGAATGCATGCATTGCTTAAAAAATCCAATGAAATCTATTCTTCTCAAAGTACACTGGTGCATCTAGACTGATTGTTTCATAACTGGTTTTGCGGTGTCGATCCTGAGGCTTTTGAAAGATAAGATAGTGCACAATGTGTTCTTTTTATCAGAACACGATTAATTATTACCAAAACACAACTATTTGATAAAAAGCTTCGATCCTAGACAATAGCAAAAATGCCCCGTACAATATGCTATCAAAAACGACAAAACATAAAATAACCACAAAAACTCGGACAAAGACCACGAAGTTGGTTGTATCCATACATATATATCTGCAGTACAGTGTACAGTGAATGTACAGTGTACGTCTTAAATGTCATAGAGTGTATAGTGTATAGCGTATAGCCGGCAAACACATTATCAATTTGTTGTATTCAATAATAAGAGAAAAGAACAAAAGCAAAACGAAGATAAAATAATCATTTGTTTAACTCATATTTAACCGTATCACGAATCGAGCAACTAGTTGTAAGTGAACTTTCAAGTGAACTAAATCGGGGCGTATTCTTCTTTCCAATCATCATTTCAAATATTATTTTTGATTTTCAAAGAATTTCGAGAGTATTTATTGTGATTACTAAAAACGCTCATCAGAATGGCGAAAAATAGTAATTTGACTTTACCCGACGATTTGAAAAAATTATTTGAGTAAGATATTGATGCTTTCATTATATGTTTATTGTTTTTTTTTGGATCAAATCGAATGTCTTATTACGAAAAGAACGAAAAATATTTTCAAAAGATAAAATCAACATCATTCAATTGATTCGAATTGATTCGAATTGATGAAATTGATGACATTCCAACGTAGATGACAATGAATCAGCAAAATGTGAAACATTAAAACGATTTGTCAACATAAATTTTTTAATTTTATCTCGGTATAATGATTGCAGGCACGTCGATGCAAACAAAACTCGATACATTGAAACATTAAGAGAAGCTGTTGCCATTAAATCCGTTTCAGCATGGCCCGAAACTCGCGCTGATATTGATAAAATGGTTAATTGGACTGCTGAAAAATTACGTGCTCTTGGCACTCAAATTGAGTTAGCCGACGTGGGTACACAAACACTACCAGATGGTAACAAAATTCCATTACCAAAAGTTCTTTTAGGTACACTTGGAAATGTAAGTACAATGCTCCAATCTGATTTTATGCGATGATTTTGTTATTGCATTGAATGGTAATTGTACTTTTGGTATGACGTACAAAGTTTCACCATAAATCACAAAGTGATTTGTCCATTTTTGTATATCGATAAATATTTTTCGTTTTCAACGAGCGTAAAGTGTAAAGTAATCGATTGAAATACGACACTATATAAACATTGAATTTTTTTTTGAATACGCCTCAACCTTATCAGCTTTCAATTGCTGTTACGAAAAGGAGAATACAATGAGTGAACGTATTCAGTG
The DNA here is from genome assembly GCA_000149185.1 of Mayetiola destructor. Lineage (NCBI taxonomy): Eukaryota > Metazoa > Arthropoda > Insecta > Diptera > Cecidomyiidae > Mayetiola > Mayetiola destructor. The sequence continues at coordinate 6,024,121 of GL501517.1, forward strand.
TTCATAAACACTTATTCAAATTACATTCGTTTTTTGTTTTTCTTTATTTTTATTGCACGATTTCGAATGACTAATGAAATTTAATTGTTTAAAACATTGTGAATCATATTACAGGATCCAAACAAAAGAACCGTTGTTATTTATGGACATTTGGACGTTCAACCTGCTCTTATTCAAGACGGTTGGGACACCGATCCGTTTGTTTTGACCGAAAAAGACGGCAAATTATATGGTCGTGGTTCGACTGATGATAAAGGTCCAGTTATCTGTTGGATACATGCTATTGAAGGCTTTCAAACGCTCGGTATTCCGTTGCCTGTGAATGTGAAATTCGTGTTTGAGGGCATGGAAGAAAGTGGTAGCGAAGGTTTGCATGATTTATTAATGGCACGTAAAAATGACTTTCTCAGTGGTGTTGATTACGTTTGTATTTCGGATAATTATTGGCTGGGAAAAGTGAAACCATGCGTTACCTATGGCTTACGTGGCATTTGTTATTTTAGCATTGAAGTTCAATGCGCTGCAAAGGATTTGCATAGCGGTGTTTATGGTGGAGCTGTGTAAGTTTTATTCATCTGAATGTCACAGAATTGACGATTATTTATATTGTTAATTTGTAGTCACGAGGGTATGGCTGATTTAATTTACATGCTCAACACGTTGGTCGATAAAGATGGTCGCATTATGATCGATGGAATCTATGACCAAGTTGCACCGTTACGTCCAAACGAACATGAATCATATAAAAGCATTGAATTCGATGTTGATAGCTATCGTGAAGAGATCGGTTGCAATCGTTTACGTCACAACGAAGACAAAACTCAATTGCTAATGCATCGTTGGCGATATCCATGTTTGTCAATCCATGGAATTGAGGGTGCATTCTATGAGTCTGGCGAAAAAACTGTCATTCCACGTAAAGTAATTGGAAAGTTCTCCATTCGAATTGTTCCAAACCAAACACCGGCTGAAGTTGAGCGATTAGTTGTTGAATATTTGAACAAAAAATGGACTGAACGTGGTTCACCAAACTCCTATCGTTGTCAATTAAAACATGCTGGACAACCATGGATGGAAGATCCATCTCATCCGCATTATGCAGCTGCTAAAAAAGCAACAAAACATGTTTATAAAGTTGATCCGGATATGACATGTGAAGGAGGCTCAATTCCGATAACATTAACTCTGCAAGAAGCTACTGGCAAAAATGTTCTTCTATTACCGGTCGGTGCATCTGATGATGGGGCCCATTCGCAAAATGAAAAAGTCGACGTTCGCAATTATATCGAAGGCGTATGTCATCAGCAAATATAACAAACCAAAATAAATACAAAATTAAATGTTTTCAATTCTATTTGGCAGACAAAATTATTGGGATCTTATCTCTATGAAGTTGGTCAATTGGCATAAGCTATAGCCGCATATGAACGAACGGTGAATGGAAAAGACGAACTGAACAGATGACAAGAACCAGAGAGAGCAAGATGAAAAGCAATAAAATCATCGAATATTGTATAAATGAAATAAATAAAAATAATTTGTTTTTCACAAAAAATAATAACCGTAGCATGTATTCAATCTGTTATCTGAAATTTGTATCCATGTATACACTCAAATGTCAAACGCAATAGATGTTTTTAAAAAAAAAACTTCAATATCTCCAGCAGCGAAATGTCAAAAAGGCTCTACACTCTCCCGTTGACATCTTAAATCGGGGTAAAAAAAAATCGTGTTTCTGTGCCAAGAGTCGAGGTGTGGTAAACAATAATTGAATCTCGTATATTATTGTCAAAGATTTTATTTTTTTTGTTAAAAACAATCGAATTCATTAAAACAAAATGACTGGTCGACTACCAGCTTGTGTTGTTGACGTTGGAACTGGGTATGATATAAATAAACAATCGAATTATACATTGCATTGATTTTGTGTGTGGTATGTGAAAAGGGAAAGAGAGAAGAGTTTTAAGTGCGACATCATGTGCATTTTTGCTGTTTGTTTACTTGTGTCAATGCGGCGCATAAGTTCTAATTTTTTACTATATTCTTCTGCAGCTACACGAAAATTGGATATGCGGGCAATAAAGAGCCACAATTTATCATTCCATCAGCGATAGCAGTTCGAGAATCGGCACGTATTGGTGATCAACCAATTCGACGGGGTGGTAAATGTGCAGATGATTTGGACTTTTTTATCGGTGATGAAGCGTTTGATGCAACCGGCTATGCAGTTAAATATCCAGTTCGGCATGGTTTAGTCGAAGATTGGGATTTAATGGAAAGATTCATGGAGCAATGCATTTTTAAATATTTACGCGCTGAACCAGAAGATCATCATTTTCTATTGACTGAACCACCACTAAATACACCGGAAAATCGAGAATATACGGCTGAAATAATGTTTGAAACATTTAATGTTCCGGGTTTATATATTGCCGTTCAGGCTGTATTATCACTTGCTGCCAGTTGGGCATCACGACCGATCGATGAACGTACATTGACCGGAGTTGTTATCGATAGTGGCGATGGTGTTACTCATGTTATTCCGGTTGCCGAAGGATATGTTATTGGATCGTGCATCAAACATATTCCGATTGCTGGTCGCAATATCACCTCATTCATTCAAACTTTGTTGCGCGAACGTGAATTCAATATTCCACCCGAACAAAGTATGGAAACAGCCAAAGCAATTAAGGAACGTTATAGCTATATTTGTCCAGATATTGTCAAAGAATTCGCCAAATATGATAACGAACCAAGCAAATGGATTCGCCAATATGAAGGAATCAATTCAGTCACGAAAAAACCATTCAGTGTTGATGTTGGCTATGAACGATTTTTGGGTAAATTTTTTTTTTTGTGTTTGATGCATCAACATGTTGAACAATGATAGGTGGTGAAACTTATGACAAGTTTTTTTCATTATCATTTGCAGGGCCGGAAGTTTTTTTCCATCCAGAATTTTCGAATCCAGACTTTACAACACCCATCAATGAAATTGTTGATAATGTTATTCAAAATTGTCCGATCGATGTTCGACGCCCACTTTACAATAATATTGTATTGAGTGGAGGATCTACTATGTTCAAAGACTTTGGAAAGCGTTTACAGCGTGATATTAAGCGAGCTGTTGATGCTCGTTTGAAAATAAGCGAACAGTTGAGTGGCGGAAGGATAAAGGTGATATTTTGTATTTTCGTTGATGAAAGAGTTTTCGCATTTGAATCAATATTTATGCTTTTAGCCAAAGCCGATTGACGTTCAGGTTATTTCGCATCATATGCAACGATATGCTGTATGGTTCGGTGGAAGTATGCTTGCATCCACGGTAAGTGAATTTTGGGAATTTTTATGGATCGATGGAGGCTAAAATTTTCGTTTTTATTCTGTATATATATTCAAGCCGGAGTTTTATGAAGTTTGCCATACAAAAGCAGCATACGAAGAATATGGTCCAGGGATCTGTCGATATAATCCAGTATTTGGAACAATGACATAATTTAGGTGAAAATGATTTAGTTTTGCCGAAATAAAAACCGAAACCAATTGCAAATCAGTCAAATGTGTGTTCTAGTGAACGTTTGTTGAAATTCTGTAATCATCAAACGAAATTCTGATTCGAGTTAGCTAAAAACAAAAAAAACCAATTTATGGAAAGCCATATTCAAGTAAAATCTACAAAGCAAATAATAGAATATGAAATATGAACAAATTGATGAAATGTCTGCTATCTGCAATACCAGTACAAACTGGTCCCATGTTTAAAAAACAAACAAAAAAAACCAACAAAGAAATACAACAGTAAATAATGTTTTCATTATGATCGTTCAAATCAATAAAAAAAAAAGAATCACAATTCAAATCGTGAGTACCGAATATTCGATTGTTGTTTCATTACTATCTTCACTCCGATTCAAATGAAAATGGTAAGAGATGAACTGCATTCGTTTTAATGGTTATGTTCGAAATATTTGTTGGTATTTGTAAATGTCAAAACAATTGATTTTCAGTTCAGTGGCTCTATTTTTTCCAGTTAAACACATACGTAGCATTTATTTAGATTTGTTGTGTATTATCGAGCTGTGACACATAGTTTTCGTTCAGTCATAGGTGTGGTGTAAATAGAACATTGAAATTTTGTTAAACAATTTATTAGAAATTTTTGGAGGAAAAATGACTGGACGCTTGCCAGCTTGTGTTATTGATGTTGGAACTGGGTAAGTTTTTCGGAATTTCCGATCCAAATAATGATTAAAATTCGAATTCAAAGTGTGTTGTGATTATTCTTAATCGACCGATCGAATTTACATTTGTGTGATCTTAATTGGTTTTAGTTATACCAAAATCGGATATGCGGCAAACAAAGAACCTCAATTTATTATTCCATCAGCGATAGCTGTCCGTGAATCAGCCAGAGTTGGTGAACAAACGATTCGGCGAGGTGGCAAAGGAGCCGATGATTTGGACTTTTTTATCGGTGATGAAGCTTTTGATGCAACCGGATATTCTGTTAAGTATCCAGTTCGACATGGTTTAGTTGAAGATTGGGATTTAATGGAACGTTTTTGGGAGCAATGTATTTTTAAATATTTACGTGCTGAACCAGAAGATCATCATTTTCTATTGACCGAACCACCATTGAATACACCGGAAAATCGAGAATATACGGCTGAAATAATGTTTGAAACATTTAATGTTCCCGGTTTATATATTGCCGTTCAGGCTGTGCTATCACTTGCAGCCAGTTGGGCATCACGACCAATGAACGAACGCACATTGACTGGAATTGTTATCGATAGTGGCGATGGTGTTACTCATGTTATTCCAGTTGCTGAAGGATATGTTATTGGATCGTGCATCAAACATATTCCGATTGCTGGTCGCAATATCACCTCATTCATTCAAACCATTCTTCGTGATCGTGAACCAAATATTCCACCTGAACAAAGTCTGGAAACTGCAAAAGCAATTAAGGAACGTTATAGCTATATTTGTCCAGATATTTCAAAAGAATTCGCAAAATATGATAGCGAGCCAAACAAATGGATTCGCCAGTACGAAGGAGTCAATGCTATCACAAAAAAATTGTTTAGTGTTGATGTTGGCTATGAACGTTTCTTAGGACCGGAGATCTTTTTCCATCCAGAATTTTCGAATCAAGATTTCACAACGCCAATCAATGAAATTGTCGATAATGTGATTCAAAACTGTCCAATCGATGTTCGACGCCCACTTTACAATAATATTGTACTGAGTGGTGGCTCAACAATGTTTAAAGACTTTGGAAAGCGGTTACAGCGTGATATTAAGCGTTCGGTTGATGCTCGTTTGCGGTTGAGTGAAAGTTTGGGCGATGGAGTGATTAAGGTAAATTTTTTTTCCGAAAGCGATCAACATTAAAATCATTCTTTCATTTTTTTTTCATTTTTTATTTTTTTTGTTTTAAATTAAAGCCAAAGCCAATTGACGTTCAGGTCATTTCACATCATATGCAACGATATGCAGTTTGGTTTGGTGGGAGTATGCTCGCGTCAACGGTAAATACAGAATGCATTGCATTAATAATGAAATAATGAATTGAATACCGAGTAATTTTTTTTCTTTTTCTTCTTCCTTTAATTTCCGTAGCCGGAGTTCTATCAAGTATGCCACACAAAAGCTGCATACGAAGAATATGGTCCGGGAATATGTCGTCACAATCCAGTATTTGGAACAATGTCATAATCATAATTAAACAATTCCATATCGTTCTCACTTCGCAATTGAATTGATTTTGCCGTATTTGCTCAACAAAATATTAATTAGTTTGAATCTGAGCACGAGAAAATTGAAACATATTAAACATTGAACGTATTCGACAAATGGTGATAAGAAATTATAATGCATTTTCTATGGACCATTGTTTTTTTTTCATAGTCTCTAATTGAACATTGAGTTATAAACTTTAGAAAAACACACACAATCAAATTATATATTTTTCTACTGAATCTTCTGAATTTGTATGCGATTAAAATTGGAAAAAGAATAAATTTACAAATATTTTCCGGAATAAATAAAAAGGCGTTTCATTTTTATACATATCAAGAAAATAGTGTAATTTATTTGTTTTAACTTAATCGAAAAGAATACAAAATATTATCGAATTAATATGCATAGCCAATGCCACCTCCATATAATGAACCAGAACCGTATGATGAACCATAGTATGATGAATATGGACGACTGCTATAGGATCCATACTCAGAACCGAATCCACTGCCGTAGCCACCTAAGAGAATTATTGGTAATAAATTTGGTTTTATTGAGAGTCTAATGTAATTGGAGTAATACTACTGAACATTATGATAATTGTCCAAAAACAATAGAATATCTTTCTTTTTAGATTAAAATTATTCAAATCAAATTCTCGCCAAAAATGGGTATATGTTCAAAGGCAAGTATATTATTTGCATACCAAATGCGTAAAATATGATCATAAACTTCAAATTATTTATATTTCAATTTTTGAATATGGCAAAAATGGCATACCTAATGTTCCGTATCCACCATATCCACCAGCATATGGACTGATTCCGATTCCATAGCCACCACGTGAGAGACCAATGCTACCAAAACCTATTCAATATTCATCGAAATCGTTAAAGATCTTTCAATGGGAAAATTGCACAAGATCTTATATTTCAAGTTGAATAAACATACCATAGGTCGGATATGCAGTTGCCAAACCGAATGCAATGGTGATGAACAAAACAATAGCGCACAATTTCTATCGAATCCGAATGGAAAAACAAAAATTAATTGTTAATTTTTTTTTTTTGGTATAAATTTCAAACAAATAATGATCACTTTAGCACTTTGTACAGAACTTCAACACTATCGCACCTGATTCATGTTGATCGGTGTGTTTGGTTGATTTATTTTAAAATGTTTAATAAAAACAAAAATTTTCTTTTTTTTTCTTTGCACAACTATAGAGATGCTAGCACTTTGGATAGCAACAGTGGAATGTGATTGTTGTGATGAAGATGCATGTTTATATACGAATTTCAAGAGATTTGCCAAGCCCACCAAACCAAAAGCAATTTCAACTGTCGGAAATTATCGTTAAAATCAGCGTATAAAGAAGACAACAAAAAAAAAACCCAACAATAAATAGTTTAAAATAGTAGAGTCGGCCCTAGAATCTCTGTAGCCCCACCAGTTAAATGATTCAAATAGCAATAGCACACAAAATAATCAACCATCACAGAATGGATATACCATTACGAACATATATAAGTATATTTCCCCATTGAATCACTCAATCATAAGTTTGGTAAATATTTTCATATGTCAATAATTGCTTCTAGCAAACGGATGATGTTCTGATACTAATTTATTTTTTTTTCTCTCATCTCTGTTCCATTTCATGGGAAACCTTGCTAATTTACTTTTTTATGTGATTCGTCATGTTTTGACTCTCAATCACAGTGCTAAGATCACATATACACAGGTTTTTCCGAGCCAAATTAGAGACGATAATTGATTTGGAATAGGAAAACATGGTTTAGAATGATTTACAATCGTCGGTTGTTAATTTGCACGTGCGAAAAATAAGAATAAAAACCCCAAAGAACCATGAAACAACGAAACACAATAAAAGAACCACATCAATTTAGTAAAGAATTTGAAATTCGATCTCTCCACTTTTTTTTTTTCGCTTGTCATTCATCGGATGTAATTGCTCATTCAGCCATTTCTGCGTATTCAGTGCAAAAAAATTGTTAAATGAGCGAGAGAATAGAGAAAAAAAAATTTCAAGAAGAATACCGGCCATCAAATAATAATAATAATAATTTGATTGAATGCCAGTGTAGCGATTCTAAAAAATTTCCTATGGAAATTATTTCCAATTTAAAACAATTATTCCTTTTGTTTTGAGTTGGAAATAATTGCCATAGGAAATCTTTAGAATCGCTACACTGGGTTCATGTTTCAATTCGAGTTTGAGCAAGTGCACACGCATAGTTGCTGATGACTAACATTCCTACTTCGTACAGTTCATGCGTCGTTTCGGTAGCTAGATTCTTCATATTTTTTTTTTTTTTGTATATTTGCGAATGACATATTATATTAAATCGACCTTCTTTGCTTCCATGAACCAAAAAATGATTTAATATTACATGTATTATATTTTGGGGTTTTTCCGATATTTTTACTTTGAATCATATGTAAATGAGACTATCGAAAATTGTACGATTACATTCATTGTTAGTCGACATCATTTTGTTTTTCTTCTTTCTACGTCTGCCTTTGTTGAATAGAACAATTTGCAAGTACTTGATATGTTTATTTTGATCAACAACACCTCAAATGTCATTATCGTCTCGGATTCTGGATCATTATTATGAGGAGAGAAAAAAGCGAATCGATAGGCAATTACATGATACACAGCCGATTGGTTCGACAATGTCAACTGTGCACTTGAACTTGACACTTGCGTGAGCATTCACCTTTCATACGAAAAATAAGTAAGATTATTCGGTTGGATATGTTTATTACAGTTCAATGTGGTAAATACGGAAATAATAGACACTAGACACAACAAAAACAAATAACAATAAAAGAAATAGGAAAAAAAAAAATGATTTTCATCTTTGGTCGGCACGTATGCTTCACAGTATTTACTAATAATAGCCTCCATTGTCATAATATTCTCCGTGATGATGATGATGATGATGTCGCCGATGACCTATTGTCAATTAAAAAAATAATAAAAAATTTGTAATAAATAATTGGATTTTTGGAAATGTACACAGTTTATGAAATATCCCAACTTACCATATCCATAATAAGGGTAGCCGCCATAAAGATATGGATTAAAGCCAGCGAATGGATTAAATCCTCCATAATAACTACCTCTGCCATAACCAATTAATGGTGAACCCAATCCTACAACTATTGCTCCTAATTGATTTATTTCATCAAAAACTATAATCCATTTCAAAATTTACCTAAATATTGTGGATTTGCCGATTCTGCTACACTCAAGTCATCTTGGCTATCAACATTGATGGCAGCGCCCATGCTGAGCCCAATCAAACCCATAACAATGCAAATAACCTGAACAATTCAATCATAAAACACAACAATTTTCAGCGAAAATTTCGATGCGCCACAAATATTTTTGATTACCTTGATCATGATCAGTAAGTACTGTATCAATTCAAAAACAAAATGGAAAAACTCACAAATTAGTTTATCTCAACCCAAAAGAGTGTTATTTTCACGATAGTCATTCAAAGTGTAGATCGATAATTGAATTTGTAAAATCCTTTTATAGAAATGAATCCGAATGTCACCTCGTCAAATCGATAGTGTATTTGCTAATAAATGTACGAATGTGACGCAAATATTATCGGGAGCATGAGAATGTAGAAAAAAGAAAGAAGATGAGAATTTCGTGCCCATGCAATAATATAAATCGAATTATCGCATCATTCAGCCGGGAATTTTTTTCGTATCGCTGAATAACAATTATAATAATAATAATAATAATAACAATAATAATAGTTTTAAACGCGCCATAGTTGACAAATCGTCGTTCGCTCAGGGTTCATTTGGATCAATAGCGAAAAGCAGAAATACGGACAGAGAGAAAATATTTGCTTGAATTTTCTCCTTAAAACAAAGCAATATTTTAAATGAGAATGAATCTCGCTGCATGCATTACGAATGATAATAAAATTTATAGGCATTCAGAGATCCAAGATCATATCATTGTCAATGCTAGTTCATATTTCACTGAAATGCAAATACACAGAGTTTTGAGATTTGAATGGATGAAGCAACCACAAAAGAAAAAAAAATTACGATTCACTAATTATCAAAACAAACATACAAAACAAACTGAATGTATAATATTTTGTTGCTGTCGAAGATGATGTTTTTTGTGATATTTTGTCAACTTTTTTTCGAAAACGCTGTTGAATAAATCGTTCACTGACACACTTATAACAAAGATTTATTCAATGGTCAGTGGTCAATGGTCAGTGTTGACTAAATGAGACTGCATGAAATGTTGATTCGTCGTCAGTCATCATACCGAACTATGCTAGTTAGACTCGTTCTATTTTATTCTATTTTTCTAATCAGAATGGACCAAATCTAAAATCTCTTGACATTGAAAACAGATAATTTGGAATTTTTTTTATTAAGTGTATTCAAAATGATTGACATTTCCATTTGAGCGTCATCAAGAATTTTATTTTATTTTTTTTATGTTTGAAAGTTTAAGTTTTTCTTATTCGATTTGTATGGCAAGTGGTGAATTAAATTTATCCATTTACTTTTACCTCATTCACTGTTATTGCGATGAGTTGCTAGAAAAAAATTTAGGTAAATTGACAAATCATAATTTGAATTTTTATGTTTCGATTATTATGTTGAGTTTGTTTTTCATGGTAGGTAAAATGTGGAATAACGTATAACCCAGAATTGATATGTTTTCGTAAGTGATTAGGTCAAGAAAGAAAATGTTTATGTTCTCAGTGTTGAGTGTTGAAGGGCCTTTCACTGACCAGAGCGGTTCATTTGTGATACTTTTTCAATCAATTTTGATGATTTTTTTCTTGTTCATTTTCCACAATAACCACAGCCGTACCCTCCTCGATATCCTTTATATCCTCCATATCCTCCATATCCTCCATATCCTCCGTAACCCCCGTATCCCCCATAGCTGCCATAATATCGACGTTGATATCCTCCTGTTGAATGAATATTTCCATAATGATTTTATCACTTAAATTGAATTTTGGCCGTAGTTACCTCTACGAAATCCAAAATGTGGACTGGCCGATTCTGCAACTGCCAAATCGAAATCGGATTCATTCGGACCCAATGCAGGCATAGATGCCACAACTCCAATACAAATGCTGGCCAAACAGAGCAACACGATTAACTGAAAATGAATGCAATTTTTTTTTTATTTTTTATTCGTAACAAATTTCAAAATGACATTCTTACTTTGAACATTTTGAGACGATAGTACTTATTCGGACCATCTACGCTTCGTTACACTTGCAAACTGTTTGCTTCATCCCGAAGAATGCTCATTTTTATAATGTTCGACAAGCCAAGCCATTAATTTTTATTTTTTGAATATCCTTTACGCGTATTGAATTTGGAGTTCAAGTAATCGCGTGAAGTAATCATCCATCATTCAGACATTTCTTTTTTCGCCGACACTTGCCACTTTAGTCACACAGATCAATTGTGATTGACAAACCTGCGCATATAAATGTTGCTTCATTTGTCCAAAGAATAAATTCCATCAAAATGAGTTAGTCATTAAATATTGAATACTGAGAAGAATTGGAAAATATGCAATTCATCTTGTGCTGTTCGGTATGCATTATCGATTGTAAATATTAGCCTGTCGGGGTTCCCCGTGATGAGAATTTAAAATAAAATATTAGCGACAGGGAATCACACGAATTCCATTAAATCGATAAATGTATCAGGAATGAGAGAAGAATACAAGATCAAAACAAGACAATAAATCATTTGAACTTTGACCTTGTTTTCTTTCTGATTTTACATTATTTCAATACACAATAACAGATGCGCCACATTAGTAAATGAACGATAAACATGTGTATTTTTATTATTGAATCACTTGACAATTCATGATTCGATATTTATTGAACATGAAATGTTTAGTTTGTTCATAGTGCATTTTGTTCGCAATATCTCGTCAGTTCGTGTTAAAATTTAGCGTCCATAGCCGCCATAACCACCATACCCGCGATGGCCTCCGCCATAACCACCATAACCACCATAACCGCGATGGCCTCCGCGATAATATCCAGAACCTGTAAATATGTGCGAATATTTTTCAATTTTAGTAGAACAATTGTTCCAACATTATTTTCACTTTGAACATTTGCAATAATTACTTCTACCATATCCACCGTAGCTCCATTGCGGATAAGCCGATTCAGCTCCGACAAGATCCGAGGCTGCAAATGGAACTGGAACGTTAACTACATCATCATCAGCATGGAGCATAACTGCACACAATCCACTTGCAATCAAGCACATGAACAATAATAACTGCAAATGAATTCAAAGAATTGGAATGGATTAATATCAATTTTTGACAAAATAGTAATAATTGTTATTAGAAAAACTATTCACTTTGTGCATTTTGCAGCGAAAAATCTCTTTCAATTAGTAATTCTGAATTGATTGTCCGGATTGGAATTGACTGATGATTTTGAACATCAGACTTCCTTATTTATACATGAAAAAATTTCGGTGAAATTATTGATTGTGCGCCATTGAAACTTGTTTCCCCTAAAAAATTCACTATCTACATTCATTCGAAAAGAAGTTTTTCTGCATCACAAATTGATATTCTTTATATAGAATTGTTTATGTGGGTTATTAAAAGGCTTTGTCAGTGTTGTTTGGAACATTAAATTGAGTTGGAGAGAATACAAATCAGATTTTGTTATTGCAAAAATTTTATTTTGTATTCAAAACAACAATGAAATTATTTCACTTTCATTTGACCGAGAACCGATTTATAAGATATACAGACAGAATATGTTGATAACATCATCGAGACGTAATGTGAGGAGTCTGATTTTACATTCCACCGGTTATTTGCGAGTATGGAAAGTCCATCGTATCGCATCGAACAAAATACATGCAAATTGACTAAATTCGGCTTTATTTGCAATCGATTGAAACTCACGAAATGAATCCAATTCACTATTCGCGTGTTGTCCATTAACATTCAATATTCAGGATTCTATGGTTCTCAATTTAAATCGGTCCGTTTAGCAAAACAAATGGAGATAAATGGATAATTGAATAAATGTACAAAAGTGAAGCGATTCAATTTTTATTATTTTATTATTCTTGATATGAATGCGTTATTTGTGAATCACAACCATTGATAATAATAATAATTGTTTCAAATTGAACAATCATGATGAAATTGCCTTCTGTAAAATATTAAATATCAATTCTTTTGCTTAGTCAAAATCAAAAAGACAAAAAAATGTTTGGAGCTTTGTAGGGAATTCCAAATGATTTGGAATCGACTATTCGTAGTCATCATCTCAAATAGGTGATAGGTGTACCGCAAACAAAGGATAATCGAAAAATGATGAAATGATGAAACGAATTGTGATTTTATCATCTTTTCTGTTCGTTGTGTTGAATCGAGCGCCAATCGTGGATTGTGGAATTGAAGATTTGGAATTGCCCGAATTATCGCACAATTTATCATCCATTTTGTGCATTGTGAAACTTTGTCAAAAATATTTTCGGTCCGAAAAACGGGTAATCGGTTCGTTAGTGATTGTTAATGTACAAAATACAACAGAATTTCATAGTCAATTAATTACAATGCTTAATGAGGATGCCGATTATGAAATCGGTGTTATGATAAAAGATGCAACCAAAAAGCATGGCAATCCAGCGCATGTTGTCGACAAAGCTAAAAACTATTTCGTTGTTTGTGATCAAATGAGCGAAGTGATGGATGCTCTGAAAATGTGGTAATTTTACGTTTTCTTCTTGCCATTTATCACCACAATTGAATTTCGGATTTGATTTCCTAAATTAATTGACAGGAATAAATTGCCAACGTGGAATCCATTAGCTCAGTTGGTGGTATTATTCATAAACACCTATGCAGACAATGATTTATTAGCTCAAATGCAAATAATTTTACAGCATTGTTTGGATCGAAAAATGATTAATGTAAATGTTATTTCATATCGAATTAATGCAAATATTATTCAAACGCACACCTTTTATCCATATGACGGTGCAAATTGTGCATCCAAAGTGATAAAATTGCATATTCTTGACGAGTGTGAATATTCTGATGAGACACCGAATGAACCACGCATTACACCCGTCGATTCATTAAGACCGAAAATTCCAACGAATTTACATGGTTGTGAATTGTATATTGCAAGCAGCGTCCTGGAACCATTCGTTTTCTACGAACAGGAAACGAATTCTTTTGAAATTGGCACCGAAGTATTAATGGCACGCACCATTGCACAGGCCTTACGAATGAAACCAGTTTTCATTCGAATCAATGAAACCAGAGAAAATCGAGTGATTAGCAACGAAACTGGCATTTATGCGTTGCTGTTGTCACAGTAAATAATAAATCTATGCATATATTTAGAATATAAAAAATTTTCTTTTCCTATTTTCAATTATACATGAAATGAAACCTTTCACAAGCGGTTCAAGGTCGTTAGTGTGTTTTTCGTGCTTAAAATGATTTCTGGTTTTTCAGAATATATATACATATTTTTTATTGAAATTTTAGAAAGGCCGATATTCTGATCGGTGGCCTGGATAATGATGCCCGTGTTCAGAAATTGCTTTGGATTTCAATACCGTACATTCAAGACGATCAAACTTGGTGCTTGGCTGTAGCAAGACCTCAAGAATTATGGCGAAATATTTTCGGTATTTACACAGTGGGCACTTGGTGCATTTTAATTGGTGCCATATTTTTCAATGGATTCATTGTTTATTTGTTGATTCGTGTCGAGAATCGAAAAGACAATTATATTTGGACACTAATGATTGGTATGGCATCGGCTTTGGGACAATATTCCCCTTATGAGCCGCACAGGATGTCCATCCGTGTGATGATGATATTTTTATTTATGTATGGTTTGGTAATGAGCTCATCGTTTAATTCATTTTTGATAAGCATTTTGACTAGACCAAAATTCAAACAACAAATTGACTCATTAGGAATGGCTATTGGATCGGATGTTGATTTTACTGGCGGTGAGGTGGCATTGTCTCATTATCTTGGTCACGATACGGTAAGCTTTTTGGATCAATTGCCCGTCATTTACGACATACTCAATTTTTGTACGCCGATTGATTTGAATTTTCTTTGAATTTCGAATTTAGATATCAAATGAAGTTCGTAAACGCTTTGAAATTTGCAATGATATCGAAAAATGTTTGTCTCGTTTGGAATACGATGTAAAATTGGCCGTTGCCGTATCCAGATTACATGCAATGAATACACCAATCATTTCACCATCGAAACTTTACTGTTTTCCTCGAACGCGAAATATCTATAGCTATTCGGTTGCAATGCCAATCAAATCAGATTTTCATTTGATGCCATTCATCAACTATTATATTCGGCAATTGTTTGAATTTGGTTTGATTGAACGATGGCACAAATTGAGTCAATCGATAGCCGCTAACGAAGAAATTAAAAAAATATTGAATGAGGCCGCCAGCGGAGAAGATGATCAATTGGTTGTTTTAACGGTGGCCCATATTATGGGAGCAATTTTAATAATGACTTTTGGTCATACTCTCGCAATGATTGCATTTTTGTCGGAGATTTTAACCGTATGGCATATCCGTAGGCCAAACTGTGGACGAATTTGGACGATGTTAAACACATTCTTAACACCAATACGCGATTAAACGCCTTATTTTAGGCAAACAAACGATATGCTCTTTGGTTGGCCGACAGCACGTTTAAACGATTTTAACACTATGTGTTTAGTGTTTACATTTTTAGAAATGGACAGACATAACACAAAATCACTGACAAATAAAATAAATAAGTATAATTGCCGGCTTACTCGCATATACTCACGCAATCATATCTCATAGGCCTCCAACCATTATCCGTTCGATGTGATCAGTTGGTTTGTCTTTTATTTGTATGTTGGTGATTTTTTTAATCTTTTTTTTTTTCATTTTTCCCCATAGTTATAATGGGGTATATTGCACTCATATGGTGTCACCGTGAATGCAAAATAAATTGGAATCTATTGAAGATTCATTGAGCTGTTAGAAAGTAGTTGCGCACATGACATTGGATGACAGTAGCTGCGGGAAACTGCAAAAATTATTCGAATTGCCAATTGTTATTGTATTGAAAAAAAAAACAAACAATAACAAACAAAACCAAATCATACTTTTACTTTTCATCTGTGAATTGGTATAGGCCAGCAGCACACGTTCATATCCAAATACCGAATCGATATTTGATATGATGCCAGCCATTGTTTATAACATTGAGCGAGGTCATTGGAAGTGCTAGAAACATATATACGTCTCATGAACGTTTCGCTTATGCGATGTGTGACGAATAGTAGCTATTATCAATAAACATTGCATACGGTACGTGATGCACCATATCATATGGTTTGCTGTGCATTTTAATTTTATTATTTCTTCAGCCTGAAAAATTTGCATTGAGACAGTCTTGCCTCTGTAATTTGTGGACGACGAAATTTGCACCCGACGGTTCCTAAAAAGTACAAAAAAAAAAACAAATCCAAATGCATAAACAATACAAAAATTAATCCAAATACAATTGGCAAATAAAAGGTGCTGCAAAAAAAATACGGTTCAAATAATTCCTATAACAAATACATTGAATATACTAAACATGGACATCGTGCAATCGAACCTCGAACTGGTGGAAGAAAAACATTCAATGCGGTGTGTAAAATATAGTAGAGAATCGACGAGTGAACCATCTCGCCCGTGTACTGTTGTATATTATTTGTGATATGGTTTTCTCTTTGAAACAGTTACTTCGGTGCTTTTGAGCAGTTCGCATCGTCTTTTGTTTTTCTTTAGCCTTTTTTTTTGTTGTTGTCGTCTTCGTCTTTTCTTTTCAATTTAATTTTCTGTTATCTTGTGTGTTCATTGGATTGCTCTACATATAGTGTGTATGAAGTGATTTTCATTTTTTGTTATTAATTTTAAAATTGGCGTTTCAATTTTTTTTATGTTCCGTTGAAATTGTTGAAGGTGTTGAATTTCGAATAAATATTTGATTTTGTCGTGAAAAAGGTAAATTTCCTATGGACAAATCTCCGATAATTATCATTATTATTCTGATTGTGAAGAGAACGGAGAATACAAAATAATTTCGTTTCCGATATTCAACGTTTCGATTTCTTCGGCCGAAATAAACGGGCAGAAAAATACCTATCAATTAAGCATCGAGTGCATGTTGAAAGTGAAAGTATAAAAAACCAAGAAAACAATCATCAACAAAATAATCTGAACTTATTGGCAAAATTGAATATTGGTGGTGTCGTTACCGAGAAATAAGAAACAACAAGAGAAAAACTAAAAATAAATCGAAAAGATTATTTTGTGGGAAATAGGCATGAAAGAGGCCATTGAGATTTAGATAAATATTACAATTTATAGGGCAAAAAATTGAAATTCGGAGCATACGAAATGCCGGGTAACACTTTTCATTTTTATGAATTTATTCTCTTAAATCGACACACCAATGTTATTCAATGTTTAAAATCTTTTTTTTTTTCATTTCATTCATCTTTAAGATATTTCATGATGCGTATCAGATAATGAAACAGACACATAAGTGTCGAGCGTTGATCTTTTGTCTTTTGGATTAGGCATAAGAAAATGTTTCGATTACGCCAACCCAACAATGAATGAAAAAAACAACAATTACGAAATGAAAATGAAAAATAATGAGATTTGCAATGAATCAATTCCGCTTGAGATAAATTGTTAATTTGTGCATACAAAGAATATTTTCATTAGCCGAATCCATTTGTGTTTTTTTTTTCATTTAAAGTTTGCATTTTTTGGGCCGGCAAACACATCATCTTAGAATAAAGAATCGATTCCATTTGGAATAATGTAATACGTGCAACAAATGACACTAACGACGATTTATTTGCATTCAATTATAGTTCTAACTACCAAAAAAAAAAGTTAAATGAATAATTTTTTCAAAAATCATTTTAATTGAAAACGTTGGATTAAAAGCATAAGACAATTCCAAATATATTCGAAATTTGAGCTCTGAATTATTTTTATTATTATTATTATTATTATTTGTATTATAATTCCATCTCCGTAAATGAAAATCCAAATTGGTCGATGCAACGTTACTGAGTGCTTTGTATTCATATTGTGCAAAAAAATGCATGCACATTTGGATGGTGTCGCGTATGAACTCTGTGGATTGGAACGTGGAATCAACCGAACCACGGTTAGTTTGCGATCGAATCCAATGCACTAATGAGATAACGTATATTAGACAGTCCAACAACGGTGCTTTCAATAAAACATAAGAAAAACGGAAAATAAAAGAAAAATGTTTTTGATTTTTGCTTTGAAAAAAAAAAAAAATAAAAAAAATGGGAGACAAGCATTTGGTACTGAAAATTCCATTTAACTATCAGAAATTGAGAAAATAAAAAATGTTCAACGAAACCTCCCTATCACGACCGTTATAGCCTTGTTGTATTGATTTGGTTTGGTGGTCTGTCAGAGTTCGATTGATTCAGAATGGATAAGGTAACGTAGCAAATGCACATTGTTTTTTTTTTTATTTCAACGCATTCGATGCAAAAGTGCATTCAATTTATTCCGTTTAACATCAAACTTATAGCATATACAATATATGTTGTATGATGTATGAGGCATGCACACTGTACAGCTGTACATTGCACACATTATGTGGAAGAATCAATTGAAATATTTTTTGTGGTTTTTTCGGTTGAAACCTAAATTAAATTGATTGGAAAGCAATGCATAGTTGACCGTCAACCCACTGGTTTTTCTTTAAAATTCTATTTTTGTGTGTGTGTGTGGTGGTTGTGTC
>GL501517.1:6042835-6061811 GCA_000149185.1 Mayetiola destructor
TAAAATTCTATTTTTGTGTGTGTGTGTGTGGGTTAGTTGCGTTCTACGTTAAAATTAACATGCATATTTCAAGGCAGACATTCGAATATATTTTAAAGTACCGGTGTACACATTTTGTATATTCCTGTAACAATATGAAATGACAGGTGATTCAATCGATTTGGTTACACCATCCGGACCCATCAAAATAAATCACAGGACTATTCAAGCAATAAAACCAACACGAATTAAGCGAACCACATAACCGTTAATGACTAACCGAATGATTATTTTGAATTTGAATTTGAGTATTTTGAATACACTCTAAGCAAGCCAGTTGGTAACAAATACACAATAGCTAGCACAATGCGAATTTGCAAAAAAAAAGATTATGCGAAAAACCATTGTGCTTTACGAATTTTTTATCAAATTCAATAATCTGCGACACGGAAATTAACGTATTGATCGATATTTTTTCAAGGTATTTCTTTCAATGGGTGAACAGTGAACAGTGAGCACGCTCAAAACTGAATCGTTGAAAATCGATATGAATTACCGGTTCAAACTTATATGAAAGGGGTTCAAACAGCGAAAAGAGAGAATGAGATCGAATTAGACAAAAATCATGCAAATATGAAATTCGATTGAATTAACTGATCTAATAATTTATTTGTGAATTCATCAGCCCGATTGTTGCATGACATTGGAATTACAACACACACATAATCTTAATTGTCTTTTTGATGAATAGCTGCCATTTACCAATTTGCAATATCATTTAAATCTTTGGTTCGTCGTGCGTCGTTAGTCGAGTATGATGGATGGTATTTGGCCGTCATTCAATTAAATGGCTGCGTCGTGTATTTTTTTCAAGAAGGTCGAACAATATTCGTCGCTTTGTTACAAAAGGCAATTAATTTCTGTTTGCCCGAATCAGAGACAGACTTTACCTGAAGGCATATGAGGCTCAGTTTTCACTTGTAATACTCTTTTTGTTTCAGTTTGTTTTTTTGTTTTTTTTTATGTTGAACGACATCATGGAGACGTATCAATTTAATGTATATGCACTATTTACCACAATCAAAATGCCACTGTCTCTGCATATGTTCATGAATTCCATTTACATTCTTCTACAGTTAAGAACATTTTTCCGTTGAGTTAGTGCGTTTGTTGTGCCAAAGAGAAATTTTTGTGCTACAATTTCGATTAATAAATATAGCAAATTACCTGTTTAGTCGAATTGTCCGAGTTTAATTAGACAATTGGTGCATGAAATCGAGTCAAATTTATTGCATTAAATATTTAACCTGATAATTCGAAAAGTAAATTGATACTTTTTGTTAAAATGTATTCAATTTTGAATATTTCATTGCTGAATGACCATGGAGTAAGTAGTTGTCGATTTGAAATTTGTATGCCATTTATCGACAACCGACATCCACAATCCACATATTCAATTGAATTTGATATTTGATATTGCTCGAAATTGTTGTTCAAACACAAAATAGAAAAAGAAAAAATCCGAAGAATTTTCTCCTGCCAAAGAAATAGTTAAAGCGAAACTTTGTGCAAAAAAAAACGAAACAAACGAATCGACTCCGTTTACTATTTATTGTCTGATGACATTTTGTTCGATTGCCTTTTGCATGAATAAGTTTAAGATAAATAAATTTTGGTCTCGCTATGTTTTCCTAATCAATAAATCTATTATAATAATCCGTTCAACGCGTCGCTATGGTTAAACTTTTGCAAATTCATAATTTATGATGTCAAAAAAAATCATATTTAGCCCCTCGTTTCTAATTTGCCATCGTTGACATTTGTTTGTGTGATCTATTCGCGGCGGAATGGCCGAAATAAGTTTTTAAAAGGAAAAAAGTGCAATGCATACCGGTCGATCTCGGTGGTATTTTATAAAAGTGGGTGATTTAGGTATTGCTTTTGTGTCATTTAGCATTCGATTCAAAAGAATATTACTTAACCTTTTCGTAAACATTTTAAACTGTTGAACTGCTTTTGTCTGTTGTTTTTTTTTCTCTCCTTTGAATGGTTCCAATCATAATAATAAAAATCAAAATCAAAATTATCTAGAAAAAAAAGTGAGGCTCAGCGGCTCACAATCATTATGATCATATTCCAATGTCTTATTGGATAATATGATGTGATGTGATGTGATATGTAATGTCAAGGCAATACATGAGACTTTGTGCTCACAGACAAACGAAACATCGCATGGATTGTTAATTATTCGACCCACAAAATCAATATTAAAATAATACGCTCAAACTCAATTGCTCCTGTGGCTGGTTTTAATATGGAATAATTGTTATATTTTTATTTACTTTCGTCGCTTGTCGTTCGTTTTGCTCCAATCGAAGCTATCGGAATTGAAGACAATTGACAGAAAAAAGTCAATTGTACAATATAATTTGAAAGTGTTTCTTTGGAAATTGAATGCTTCCGAATCTGGTACGGAATGCAAAGAATATAAAACAACAACAATTGGCCATCATCATTACGTATATCATTATTATGATTGTTATTTAATCAACATATAATTGGACATCAGACACACAGATTCATTTCATTTTCGATTGAATGAATTGGATGCTTTTCTTTTGTTTAGCAGATTAGTTCTTGGATAACGACAAATTCAACGAAATAAAATGCATTGAGCGTTTGGAAGTAAAAATACCAAATAAAAAAGAAAACAATTTCTATTCAAAACGAAAATTAACGGTTTTACCATGTTTTCCATTGGAGCTTTTCGCATCATTTACACGACCAATAAAAATGAACAAAGCAAATAGCTTAGATTGTCATGGATTTATGATTGTTGCGTGGTTCGTTTTCATAAATTTTATAACAGAAATTACAAATTTCAAGTGGTCAAATTTGTTTTAAATTATTATACTCTGTAAATGATATCACCGACGTGGTTTTTTTTTTGTCGAGACTCGAACGAATTCACATTGAAACGAACAGGCTATTCGGTTCATCAATTCCTCCGTCCCTATTCAAACTGAACACTCCAAATGCTCCTCATCTGGTCATTGATTTTCAAATTGAAAAACAATTTTTATCCAAATAGTTCATCCGAATCGTTTACGTGTTAGGCGTTATACTCATCTGATTAACATGAGAATTAACGAAATGAATAAATCGACTTCAAAAGCCGGCACATATATTCCACACGCTCATGACGACTTTCATTATGTAATGACAGTCTACGATATATTTTTTTTCACGTGGTCGATTTGAATTAACGTCACTTTTCAACTTTATGAATTCATTCAAGTGATATACGAGCACAATTTCAAGGTCAATTGATACATGCGAATGCATTTTTTTTCATGTTCCCGATTAAAATCATATTTCAATGATTTTAAATTCTGAAACTGAATTCAAACCACAAATTATACAATGGATACAACATGCTCTCCAATAGCTACACGAATTTTATTTTGAGCTGTATCAATGTTAATATATATCGCATAGGCCTCTGGTTATTCTCATTGGGAACCAGAATTAATTGGATCGAAATTCCAAAATTGAATGCTTAACCTTACTGTTTTAGTTTTTGATTTCGAGCAAAGATTAACAGACGAATCGAGTCTAAAGATAAATGAGAAATGAGAGCATTTTGGCACAAAGCTCACAGCAAATAATACTTAAATAAATTATTTCAACATTTTGCGCGATATTGGTTTCCATGAACTCTTGAACAAATGTTCATTGTGCTCGCCGTTTCAACAAAAATGCCTGTTGGACATTGGATATTCTAACGCCGGAACTTGATTACATGGATCATGAAGCAATCTCAAATGGCTGTCAGCTCAAAGCAATTCAAAGGAAACAAATTACATTCATTTTACAACGTCAATGCTGAGCCAAGCAAAAAAAAAGGAACACATTTAATAGCTGTTAATCGATCAAATCAACATTTTTGCATAGAACGTGGCTGCTAGATCGACCCGATGCGTCATTTTCAATACGGTACTGTTGGATACCGAACTGAATCCATATCAACGGCCATTGAACGAAAGTAAAAGTGATCGTTCTCATGCCAGAGCGGATCGTGTGCGATGGATTTTAGCTTTTATGTTTCAGTATTGAACATTATAAATTATCACCATTCGGTTTGTTTGGTTCGGTTATTTCATTATTATTGTTGTTATTGTTTTTACTGCTGGTGTGCTGTGATACACGCATACGTTTCATATATTGTCTTACCACAGATGTTGACTTATGTCTAGCTGTCTGCCGTTCGTTTTCACTGTTTTCATGTATGAATGAAATGACGGTGCAGCAGTTGTTTTTGCTGTTGCTGCTGTTGTTGGTTTGTTTTTGGTTTTTTCTTCTTTTTTTTCCTCGTACCATTACGTTGGCTCGTATTTTTAAGAAACAAAAAATAAAAAAAATAATATAATAACACTTCACAATATGTGCCTTGTGCCTATATGTAATTGAATTACGTGTTTTGTCGATGGTGAGCCTTTGCCATTATGTTATATTATATGTTTATGATTACATTGTATGAAGTTTGTGGCAAATATATCGCAAATACCAATGGGCTTGATAATAATTAAAAGTCGTTGCTAAACCTTGATATGACATTTCATAATGTCGTCGCTACAAAAAAAAAAAAAACAAAAAAAAGAAGAAGAAAAACAAAACTGGCTGCAAAAACCATAAATAGCATCGAAATTACAAGCATAACAAAAATGAGACAATGATCAATGATCACACATGAACATTCAAAACGAGATTGATGCATGTAGGCTGTATGCTCTTTTGTCGGCATATTTTCTGTTTATTTTTGGTTCTGATAAGAAACGACAATTCTTCGAATTACTTGTACTATGACGTAATTTGGCTATTGAAATTAGTATGTGTACTTTGCCGTTTCGTTGACAAGCAAATGAAATTATACTTACCTCGTATAGCCAATGCATGTGGTCAAACACAAGGAAGTAAAATGTTTAGTGAAAAGAAATGAAATTACGACAAAAAAAAAAGAAGAAGAAATTAAATAGGTAAAGAGATGCAAATCAACCTAAACGTAGTATCAGCGACTCGACGAACAACACTAAATAATAACTAATTGAAACATTTATGAAATGCTTAATTGACAGACGGATCACGCTTCTATAATTGACAATCGGCAATTATTTTGTAGTAATTCATTTATGTTCTTCATTTGAACTATGGCTCAATGTTAGATTAATGAAACCAGACGGGAAAAATGGAAAATTAGTATCCATTTCGATATAAATGCACATTTTGCATAAATCAAATTTGCATTTCGACATTTTGTAATATAAATAAAATCTAATGATGAAAGGGAAAGTCTCTAACGGAATTTTTCCGAGCTATATTTCTTTTTTTCTCTTCTGTTTCAACTAATTTAATCATGTTTGGCTAAAACACACACACACACAAAAACTAAACGTTTATTGTTACAAATATTTTAACGGGAAAACAGTTTTTTCCCTTTCTTACAAAATGTATCGGCAAAATTACACAGTTGAAAAACTGAAATTGTTGTCGAAATTTGATGAAAAAAAAACCAATTCAATAAATATTTCTCTTCAAATAATTCCGTTCATGCTTGAATTGACGAAAAAGTATGGATTAAAATGCAATAGATGCATCGACTGATTAATGGTCACTATTTAACGTTGATAAATAAAATTATTGATAACAACTTTATAAACTGTAAACTGTTGGAACATTTCTCCTCAAATTATTTGTGCTACACATGTAACGGCCAATGCCGAATGAAAAAAAAAGTGCATGGACTATTATTATTATCATGTAATCAATTAACATTGAAAATGCAGAGATACCGCAACGAAAAGAAAGAAGAAAAAAAACATTCATCTCATATCTTATGGTTCATGCATTTCGATTTGCTGGCCGCATTGGCCACATATTTCTAAATCTAATCAAATGAACAACAATCGGCCAATTCAAAACGTATTCTGATCAAAAAAACAACTCATTTTCTGTTTTTCGAAGAATTTTTTGTTTTTCGAACTATATTAAAAATGAGCGCTTAAAAGCCAATGCCAAGTCCAATTTTAACAATATATACAGATGTTCAAATCATTTTCATATTCGAATAAAAGGAAGAAAAAAAATATGGTGATGTCATGGCATTCACAATCCAAACACTACGTGAAAGGCATTCTTTAAATTAGTTCAAATTATTTAACTATGCAATAAATTACACATTCATTACTTAAAAAATAAAATACTTTTATTTTTTATTGTTCTGCAAGTTGGTGCTGTTCGCTGTGCACTATTCACATGAACTACATTTGAAACTTTTGTGCTCAGTGGTCAGATGGTCAGTGGTCTATGGTTTGATCGTAAATATACGTTTGTGTGTAAAACGCCAACAACCACAGCAAACAATCAAATAGACCAAATAGCAAACTGGGCGAATGGAATAAATATCATATTCGAATATGTTCGGTGTTAGAAAATGCACTTTTCAAATGGTGTTGAAATCGGTAACAATTGAAAAAAATCAATTGTTCGAGAGATGACTCGATTTAGCGATCAAATTATGTGAAATAAAGAGCAGAAGAAAAAAAAAATGCCGTTTGCCAATGCATTTTGTACTCGGTACTCGATTCAATTTGTGTAGACATAATTTTTTCCGATAGAGACAGAGAAGCGAGAAGAGGAACAAAAACAGTTCAAATTCGGTGGAAATGTAAGCGGAAATCTAATGGAAAATCTGTACATTTTCGTTGTTAATGTAAATACCTGAAACCAAAAAAAAGATCGAGACATCGACGAGATTGGCAAAAATAACAATGTATACACAGATTCCGAATTTCAAATACAAAATAAAATGCCATAATGATAATTACGACGAATGTTCAGCACTCATTCTCATCGTACTAAAATTCAAAATTTGTCTCAAAACAAAACAAAAAGCCACAACAAAATAACGCAGACAACAAAGAAGCAACAACATCAAAAAAAAAACAGTTAGAAAAAGATGAAAAAATGTGTCGGTAATAATGATTGCATCGTCATTATGACATCGAATGGGTGTGATTTGGTATGCGCACTGAGCACTTTTATTCCATTTCGAAAATCTTTAATTTAAATGTTTTTTCCTTCTTAATTGAAGTTGTATTTTGAATGCCTTCCTTATTTATGGCACGCAAATCTGGGCGAACGGCGAAACGGAACTGCATTTGCCACATGCATCTTGCATCGTGAAAACTCGTCAAGATAAAAGTGGAAAATGGAATCAGAGGAATAGAGAAAAATGGAAAAAAAAGCGCCAAAGAAAATTCAATCGAATGAATTGTCTGTTTAATTGGAATCGGTGTTTTATTAATAACGTCGTAGTTAATTTCATTTGTCTGATATTTAGTGTGTGTGTGTGTGTGTGTGTGTGTTAGCGCCGTGAATCCGCACCCACCCATTTCACCAACTTAAAACGGTAATTTTTCTCTCTTGTTGATTGTTTCCTCTCTGCAATTCACCAACAATTTAATTTCTATTGAAATGCGTATGCAGTTTGAGGTTTAAGATAATACGTTTTTTTATCTCCCGGTTGCTGATGCTCTGGCTGTTGTTTGTTTGAAAACACCCAACATTTTCAATTGTGTGCTATTTCCTTCAGTGTTGATTGAATGTGGTGCGCATCATGTTATTCAGCGAAAATCAAAATGTAATCAAAAGCAATCAAACAAGCTGAGAATAGTCAATTTATTTTGTTTATTATTAATGCCGCTTTCTTTATGTATTTATAATACTTAAAATATCTGTCGTGTTTCTTTTTTTTTTTAATTCAAATGAACATTGGTTTGTCGATGGATGATTGTTTTGATTTTCAACACAAATTATGTATGACTTAATAGACAAAGACAAAATGAAACGTCTTGATGATTCCAAATTCACACACACACAACGAAATAAAATAATTGCATCAACGTAATACCGGTGCCAAAATGAAAACAGCATCAAATAATTGTTTCGGCACAAACAAATTTTTTTTGAATGAGCTTGGATTAAATTGGCTTTGTTTATTCTCAAATTTTCAAAAATGTCTGAATCGAGTATCGATGCCTGAATCGAACAGAGTATGGAAATTTAGTCAGCAAATTAGTTGACAAATAAAACGAAATAGCTGAGACATAAAAGAGAGATGAACGCAGCGGCCTATTAGCGGTCATGAAACCACGATTTTTGTCATTAGATTCATTGATTGTCCATAACTGCATGATTGACTGGTAACTGTTAACCTGAAAAATAAGAAATTTTAAAAAAGAAAAGTATTTTTCATCAATTACGTAGTCGATTTTTTATGAGCAATTTACATGCTATTTGTCCATTGATTTTGGTCGAATGAACGAACCAGATAAGCATTTAAAAAAAAATTGTCTTAAATTCATTCAAATGCGAAAAAAATGGAAAAGTTTTTTTGAAGCATCTAAAAATATGACAAATATTCAGATCAAATTCGATTTTCGATTTTCGATTAAATGAAATGTGTATCAATGGCATGTGTTCGGTATTCAGCTTACGATATGCAGTACCATTAAATGCAATGTAGACCTGTCGATTGGTAGTCTTTTTCAATGAGCCCACTTAACAGTGCACCGATTGACGTGCACGATGCCGAAATCTTATGCAACAACTTCATTGTTTTCGCGTTTAAATAAAGAAATCAAAAGAACCCCAAAAAAACACAACTGAACCGAAAAAACGAACGAAAATGAAATTGCATTACAATCTTAAAATAAATTACAATGGTTATTTCTGTACTCTGCACTCTGCACATATCACATTGTATACTTTGTAAATGGTTATTTCTATTATTATTTGGTGCAATTTGGCATAAAAAAAAACAACAAACAATTACATTTTTAAAGCGCCTTCGTCTGCCATCGAAAGAAAAAGAAAAATATGTTATGAAGGCATAAATGGTGCGCCATGGATTTTAATTGAGAAGTCAATGTCGTCTTATGTTTATGCATTTTTCAATATATATTTTTTTCCATATTCGCAACGGTCGGAAAATTGCCGATCGCTAACTGCCAACTACTGAAATTAAATGAAGAAGAAAAAATACACGAAAATTTTTTATTTCTTTATAACAATTCATTTTGGTGTCACCTTTTGACGCCAGGAGCGGACCATTAATTGAATGTTGAACATTTTCATTTCATCAATTGTTTGCGTTTGAATAAAAATTTTTTTTTTTCATTCATCGATACCGAAATGTTGTACTTTGTTCGGCGACGGGAAAATTGAGAAATGGCAAACGCAACTGACATTTCACACCGGATATACGTATAAGTGTGTTACTGAAGCAGTGATCGAACAGAAAAAAATAATTTTAAATCTGCATAATTTGTATGTATGGTGCATGAGACACTGGTGGTTTTTCTTTCTTGTTTTTTTTTCTCTTCTTTTTGCGTAACTGTCTGTGGCACAAATGTTCACAATCGCGTTAATCAAACTCAATGTGCAATCAATTGTGAAAATGAAAAAATGGAACAATTCTCAAATGCGATATTGCTAACCTTTATTTAGCTACAGTCTACCTTTAATCCGGAAAAAATATATCGCTCAAAAACCGGTCAAATTGGTTGTAAAGAAGTGAAATGAGTGATTTTCTTTATATTTTCATATACGAAAAATGTGCATTCTTCGAACGCACTTTCAACCATTTCAAAAATTTTTCACAACCGCAAAAACTCAGACCAAGTATGCAACAGAACAGCAAAACATCAGTGTGCAACATTAACGCAGTCTATTTACTGTGAATACTCGAATGTACTATTTAAAGATTTAAAAAATAAAACCAGTTTTAGCGCCAAACAATTACACTTCAACATTTCAACAGAAAGAAGGAAATTTATCATTTTGATAAATGGAATGGTATCGTGACCAATAATCTTGTTCCTAATTACTCCTTAATTAAAATGCTATTTAGCCGTTGAAAGCCATTGCTACCCGCTGTAATGGTTTTTTTCTTTCATTCTTCCATTTTTTTCATTTGAGTATGCAGTTCAGAAGATTTGATTATATATGACTCAAATGCCGAAATTATTGTTGGTGTAATAGAAAGGGCACTGTTGTCCAACATAGGATTTGTTTAGCATCGAATCACAACTCAAAATTTATCATGATTGAAATGAATTACACAAGAAAATAGTCCTTGAGAACAAATTGATTTATTATTACTAAAATGATTGTGTTTTTCCTTTTTCAGATACAATCAAAAAATTGCATTGTCCAGAGATTTATGTGCCATAACAGCTGCACTCATTCATTGACATTTGCATGGAATTTACTTTTTCTTTTGTGGTAAACGAGTGAATTCAAGTACATTGAATCCGTAAACTGTATCGAAATGATTCAAATTCGTAACTTGGACGCTGCACGTTTGTGTGTTTTTTTTGTATTCTGGACGAAGTTGATAAACGGTGATATTCGTGCAAATGGACCGCCATTAGAAGATCATAAACAATGGAACATACTTACATATAATTTACCATGGGATTCACCAGCTGATAACAAAGACTATTATAATCCCGAATCGATTGTTGCAACTGGAATTGCTGTTGATTATGAACGCATTTTCATAGCAACGCCAAGGCTATTTTCCGGTGTTCCAGCTACAATTTCATCAATACCACGAAAAGTAACCGGAGACTCACCCATTCTACAAGCATATCCAGATTGGTCATTCCATACAGCTGGTCAACGTGCATATAATTGCAGTGAATTGGGCCTAGTATCGGTTTATCGTATGCGAATTGATTCGTGTAATCGTTTGTGGGCGTTGGACGCTGGCATTTCACGTTCACTTGAAGACTTTGAAGTGACATGCCCACCAAAGATCTTAGTATTCGATTTGAATACAGATCAAGTTGTTAGACGGTCAGTCACATTACAAACTATAACTGATTCGACTGAAATCAATTTATCGTATGCATTTTTTTTCTTTTTCATATTCTTTATTCCAATACAAAATTTAGAATTGATTTTCCACCAGAAGTCATTCGGGGTGAATCGCTATTTACCAATATGGTGATCGACGAAACAACTGCACAGCCATCAAACAATTGTGACGATGTTTTTGTTTACATAACTGATACAGTTGAACCAGGTGATTCATCACTTTGAATACGTAATTTGTCAAGATAATAATTTGTGGTTTTTTTTCTTTCTTTCTTTCTTTGTCACGGTGAATTCACAGCAATTGTTGTGTATGACAGCGGTCGTGATCTAACTTGGCGTTTAACACATCCAGCCATGTATCCAGATCCAAATTTTGCACAATCAAATATTTTGGGTCATCGTTTTACACTTATGGATGGTATTGTGGGCATTGCATTTGATGCAACACTTGGAATTATTTATTTCCAACCATTGGCAACCGATCGGTACCAACATACACATTCACATGTTTCATTCAGATAAATGATCACGATTTTAATCGCTCATCTCTTTTTTTCTCCATTGTTTATTGTTTTAGTTTATTTTCGGTGAAAATAAGTGCATTACGTGCTGGTCCACTACCATTCGGTGCTGAATTACCGATTCGTTTGGTTGGAAAGAAATCGTCGCAAGGAATTGGATTAGCATTGAGTCCTCACGATGGATCAATTTTCTTCAGTCCATTCAGTGAAACAGCATTGGCTGAATGGAATCCAAATACGAATAAACAAAAGTGGGTCAATGAACGTTAGCTATCATTAGGTTGACTTATAAATTTTTCTTTTCATTTTTTTTTTTTCTCAAATTATTTTGCATTTTAGAATTTTGGCATATGATCAAGAACGTTTGCAATTTGTTGCCGATTTGACTACACCAGTCCAAGATCCTGGTGCAGTTTACATTTTGTCGTCGCGATTCCATCGATTCTTCTTAAGAAATCTCAATACTCAGGACATAAATACACGAATTTTACGTATTGATGGTGTAACAAACCCATTGCCACAGCATCTGCATCATGGAAATGTGCTGAATGCCAATTTTGGTTCGCATGCATATGGATTAGGTGGTGGCTCAAAGATTTTTCCAACATCACCAATATCTCCACTTTTATACAAAACGGAAATATCAACTGGACCAGCATTTTCACCGCGACCAATAAACGATATCAAATCATCGTTTGTTGATAATTATTTTAATAGTATTCGTCAACCATATCAATATGAACCGGTCGGTGTCATCAATAAGGCTGTTAAGAGTCCATTTACAGCATTGAATATGGGCGAACGACCTGAAATTTTTGTCAAAACTCGACCTTATACCGCCTTCCAAAAGACATCACAAAGTTTCGGTTCATTGCAACAACCCATACTTGAAACAGCTACATATGGGCTACTGGACAATCCAAACTTTTTACATAAATTGAATCCAAACTATAATGATTTCAATGGATTGCGACAAACAAAGAGCATCTCAAACAATTCGACAACATTACATTGAAAAAAAACGAACGATTCCACCTGTCTGTAAAATGATCCCGACGATGAATTGAAGTTCTTTCTGAAAACCGATTTCCCTTATTTTTTTAAGCACGACACAATATTCTGATCAAAATGCAAAATACTCAACATTCACATAGGAAAACACTGTCGAATCAAAAATGCCATAATCTCTTTTGTTAGAGCGATGAAATTTTCGCCAACGACTTGAAAACGAAAAAAAAGGAAAATACACAAACACACACACGAAAAGACAACCACGCACATAAACACACCTAATTATTATACTTAATATACTTGTAGTATAAGTATTAGTGAATTCGATTGTTGTATTTGTATTAGTTTTGATTAGAATACAACAAATGAAAGTGTTCGATATTCAAAATATTGAATTAATTTATTTCTTTTTTAGCTAATTGCATTTAAAATTGTTGTACAATGTTCGAAAAAATGAAATTTCGAATCATTTCCCGTTACCATCTTGAGCACCCGATTTGGATGCGAGCATGAAAATTGTCTAAAAAAATTCTACATATTTTAAATTTTCTGAATAAATGCAAACATCTACGCATCTTAAAACCGTTATATGTGCTTGATACGGCCACAACAAAGCAAAGTAAAGCAGTTAAATGTATTTTTTGTTACCAACCGATAAGAAAATAAAATTTTAAGCTTTTTTTTTCAAAAAAAAAAAAAAAAAAAATACGTTGAATCATTTGTTTGACGGCCAAACACAAGCCGTGGTGGCACTCTGCAAATTTGTGCTGAATGTCGAGTTTCCACTTTCAGATGTCAGGCTCAATAAACCTATCAAATGTTCATTTTCAGTTGTCAAAACGAAGCTGACAGATCATTCTGAGCATTGCAGCCAGTAGCCACACACACTGAGTATTTGCCGGAACACGTAAACAAAGATTGCATTTCATCCAATTTTGATCGAATCATTTATTTAAAGAGACAAAAGTGCAAAAATATTCCGAAACACGGGATTCATCAAATGGTGAAGAGTCCAATTATAGGAATTATTATTCGATAATTGATTAAAATAAATTTACTATTCGACAATGACAAAATTAATGGAATGGTTGACAGTGTTGATTGTATTATTGTCGATCTATCTGTCAATTATCACCGGTCAAATAAAATCGAAACTTTTCGACACTTGGATGTTTCAAATACAAATCTTTCCCATTATTGCCGTCGGATTGTTTGGGGTAAGTTCAATTCATTCATTGACATCCAAATCAATTCTTTCGATGAACAAAATCTTCAAATTGAGTTTCCATTCCACACGTTTGCAGCTTTATTCAGTTTTCATCGTTTTATATCGAGTTTTCACATTTAATGATTGTCCTGAAGCTGCCGAAGAGATTCAAAAACAAATCGAAGAAGCAAAAGCTGATTTAAAGACCAGAGGACTGAAATTCTAATTATTTATTTAGTTTTTTTGTTTTGTTTAATTCGATTGGTAATGCAATATCATTCCGCATCAGAGCCATGCCTACGCATTGCATTTAACGATATACATCGATTCGATTGTAATTGTGTTACAACGATGACTTTCAATTATAGTAAAATAAAATGATAAAATGCACATTTGTTTTTTTTAATCGAAATATAAGTTTTTAGTTTCATTGGCGTACGGTTCCATTCAAGCACTGGCAGAGCTCCATCTCTACGTCAAAGCTTGAACCAAACCATTTGGTTTAGATATCCGGAAAAGCTTAACGCTGATCCGGGCTTCAATGTTGGAATTACAAATTTTCTGCAGGCATTATTTTTCCCGAAATTCAAGCAGGCTTTGGATATGAATTTATTTAGAGAATAAAAATGCCTTTTCAACCGTGCACCGGATGAGATTATTAGCCTATTTTTTATTCATTTTGTTCGAATTTCATTCTGTGATTTATTAAATCTGCGCATGTAAAGAATCCAATAAATTCAACAGATTTCGTGGCCACAGGCGACTGAATGAATAGAGAAATGAAATGTTTACACGTTGTGAAGCAGTCGCATATAGTTTTATTACATGTGCAGTATGCAGTACAGTATTTAGTTAATCGTGTCCTACGGACAAATAGAAAGTAAATCTTTTCGAAAAACGGGCCTGTCGGCAAGTGAAATTGTATATCAGCAGTGGGACATTTCATTCATTTTTTCTTTTTCTTTGTATTTTTTTTCTTCTGCGTTCTGTTTTTCGATTTTGAACTATACTGAATATCCAATCAAAGTATTATATCAGATTAAGATGTATTGGCGATTATTGTTATTGTTTATTATTATTCAATGTACATAGAGGCAGAAGGTGCTTGAAAAATCGAGGAATATCCTGACTGAATTCAAAAATTTGAATGAA
Source organism: Mayetiola destructor (assembly GCA_000149185.1). Lineage (NCBI taxonomy): Eukaryota > Metazoa > Arthropoda > Insecta > Diptera > Cecidomyiidae > Mayetiola > Mayetiola destructor. The sequence goes on from GL501517.1 coordinate 6,057,647, forward strand.
TCGATTGCATTTGTTGGCTACTCAGCCTTGAGATGTCTATCTCCAACACAAAACGTAATTGATTTCATAAATTGTTCGAACGACCGATGTTTTTTTCTGTTTCCTCTATTTTTTCTTCTTTCTCTCTCACTCTGGTTTCTCCTATGAATTGTGACCAAGGTCACGAATATCGGTCTCACTTCCATATATTTTTTTTTCTGTATTTCATTTTCATCCAATAAATTTTTTTTCTGCTTCTTTATTTCACATTTTATCTTCGTGTTGTTTTTTTTTCGCGTCTCGTTAAAACAAATGGACAAGCGAATCGAGCAAGAGCAAAAACAATATTAAATATAGACAAATTGGATTGAACAAACAAATGTGTGGTATCGAATTTAAGGTGCGCATCGATTAGCATTCTTCATTATAAAATTCAATTTTCAGTCTCATTGTTCGCTCACCATTTCAATGTCGGAAATTTAAAATGATTGAAAATAGAAGACACTTCGACAAATTACAATTTCGATTTACTATGGCCCAATGAAAATAAATAATTTGAATCAATTCTAATCAGGTGAGAAATATGGATTAAAATAGAATGAAATGAAAAAAGAGCGCAAATGTCTATAACAGTAACAGTTGCTTTTCAAAATACTGATAAATGATTCAAAATATAGCATCGGTTGCTCGTGTGAGTTGAAAGATGAAGAAAAAGAACACAAACAACCGAAAGGATTTTATGAACATCCACCATAATATAATGGAAATTGAAAAAAAGAAAAAAAAACAAAACATAAATCCATCTAATGCCGTAACACGTGTCTAACAACGCAAAATTTCCACACAAATTACAGATTTTTCGATAAGTATCCCAACCAATTGCCATTTATCATCAATATTTCGCATATTCATACTTATTTTCAAACGATATGGCGGCATTCGTTTTCATTTCATAGCCTTTTTTTTTCTACGAATTCGAAGTGTAAAAGACGAAACAAAGAAAGAAAGAAAAAAAAGAAGAACAAAATTAAAGCGAAAAAAAAAATCACGTATTTACTTAAAAAGTTATTATTAATATTTATTAATCATTTGCAAATATAAACAAAGGTTCTTTTTTACGGCTAAATATGCCCATCTGTGTTTTTGTCTCTTTCGATCGATACCGCGGAATATGTGAAACAAAGTTACACTTTGAATATTTATAAAAACATTTCTTCTCTTTCTATTGCATGGAACTGGGCAATCATTGAACGAAAACGCAAAAGGGACATTTTTCTATTAAAACTTCAAACATTCTCTAGTTCTCTTACATTTTCAGAAAAAATGTGTGAATAAGGAGGATTTCTTCATAATATTATTATGTGTATTTACCACACATTTTGAAAGTTGAGCTTATCGCGTACATGATGAATTTTAAGTGAATATAATAATAATAATAATAATAATAATTCATAAAGATGTGAAAAAAAAAAATGTGAAGGTTTGAATTTCGCATAATATGCGACAATGTTCAATGTTCAATAATAATGAGCGCTCATCGCTCGCGCCAACATTCCCATTTCCAAACAACAAAAAGAGTGTCAATTTTACAATTTGGTCGATGATTCTGCATCGTTTGTCATCATCATTTGAAGATATTTTCGAAAATTTCGTTATTTGTTTGTTTCGCGTTTGTGTCTTCTTCTTCTTCTTCTTCTTTCTTTTTTTTTGCGGTTGGTATCGCACAACTTTTGTAATATATAAGTGCACCAATCGTTCATTCCATTCGATGGCATCTTGGCAGAGTTTTACGAGAAATTGGCAAATAAAAAATTGTGAAGCGCGCCAAAAGCATTGAAATCGTTGGTAATTTTTGTGTCAACAATCTTATATTATCATTTGGGCGTGTTAGCTAAATTAGTTCGGTATTCTGTTTTTTTTCTTCTTTCTGGTTCGACGAATATTTTGGATTTTATAATAATAATTGCGACTTCTGACAACGAGCATAATCAACAGTTTTATTTTTTCCCCTCTTCACTCAATTTCCTATCGCGTATCGCTATTTGATTCAATGTGTGCTAATTATTTGATTAGCATTTTAGCCCCTGTTCCCGGTTCCCATTTCGAATATTCTGGTCTGCAAAATACTTACGATTCATTCCATTTACACCGATGTTGTCCAAAGCCAAAAGATTCTTAAACTTCCAGACATTAAGCTGGAAACGAATTCAATTTTTTGATGATTGTTCACAACAACAATGGCCAGCATTCATATCAATTTAGTAAACATCAAATATCCTCTTATCACAAAACTAAATACTTACAATTCAAACATTTACCCATCGATCGAATAATTTTGTTTGCTTGAACTCATGGGAACTTTCACAACAAAACTACACCACAAATAGATTGTGGAGTACAAATTTATCACCAAACATCGACGGCATGTTTTCTCTGTGATTTGGGAGCCGCATGCAAGTTTTACATGAATTTTGTCAATAAATGATGCTCAGAGGAGCACTAACGCCAAAAACATATGTACAAAATTCGGCAATATTTCTTTTTCAAGCAATTTTCATTACAGCAGGAGACAAATGAAATAACAGGCTGATGATACATTAATATATGAACAATTTTCGGCTTTTGAGATTTTTTTTTTATAGGCTTTTAATTTTTAAAAGTATTCATATAATATACAATATATTATAATAAAACCTACCTAAAAATTATCAGTTGAAACGCGTTGAATATGCTTTTTTTCTGAATGATTTTCTGCTTTTCATTTCTCATTTCGATTATTTGAAATGGAATGTTTATTTCAATTTTTGTGTGTTTGTGTGTTCGTGTGCTTATCATCTTGCAAACTGAACTTAAATTCTAAAACCATGTCCACAATTCAATCATTCATCTTTCATCTAAATTAATATTACAATATTTCTTTCCATCAATTTGCTTATCTTGATGATATTTGCTCTTTGTGGGTGTAGGTGTGTTTAAATGTGAAACAACTCATTAATTCAATTAAAACACACATTAGTCGTTTTCACATTTTCGCACTGATAATATCGACTTTTCAAAAAATAATAAACTTTTACCATATTTTTTTTTCACTTTTTGTTTGGTTCAACTTGTGTTTTACATAAATTGTGTGTTTGTTGGTGATTTTAATTATTATTTTTTTTTTTTTTCGTTTTTGACTGTTTTAAAATATTTCAACTTTGCTGATAAATATTCCATTTGCTTCAATGCACAGAATCCATGATCATAAAAACATTATTTTGTCTGTGTTTTGTTTTGGGCCGGCGAAAATCAGCATCTTCCAGCGGATAATAATAATGATAATCCATCATATTCAATTTTCAATCCATATGTAAATTTATTATTTCTACCAATTTAAATTTCTTACGAACTAAAATGCATCTGCTTAAAAGTTAATTCAATTTTTGAATTAATTTTTTTTTCTTTTGTTTTCTTTCTGTTCTTCCATTTTCAATATTGATAATTCGTAATTCTCGGGATTTGTCTTTTTTTAATTATATTATTTAATATTTATTCATTGTTTATTTTATTTTTTTTTTCTTTATAGTTAATTCAGTTTTGTTTTAGACGACGGCAACAGCGGCGATTAATAAATGTGAATAGCGAGTACAGCGCGAGTTGAAATCGATTTTTTTTTCTTCTTTTTAATGGGAACGATATACTTTTCATTAACAAAACATTATAACTATGATTTCCTTATTAAAATTTTCGTTTTTCTTTTCATTTTGTTTTTGTTCAGTGTGTACATTGTTTGCTTAGGAGCTTACAAGGGCTGGAATATCCATGATTCACAATATCCCATATATTCCATAAATGAGAATCGAAAAATGAGAGCGCCACGCCAATAAACGCTATATTTTCAATGGATGATCGAATGATCGCATCATCATTTGCTACATGAATTTCTATTTATTTATTAACTAATGTGGGAGGCGTGTATACATATATGTTAGTTTTCATGTGTGTGTGTGTGTGTGTGTGTCCGTAATGAAACTAATCACCTTATAACTTTATGTCTAATCAAATATGCATCAATTGTCTCATTATTTAGTTTCAGAATCAGAGATTAATTTTATGCAATGAGCCATGGTCGGAATGTGTTTTTTCGCGCATAATTATCGCGACACTTTGATTCGCATTTGATTTGCATTGAAACGATAAGCGGCCA
>GL501517.1:6074084-6101016 GCA_000149185.1 Mayetiola destructor
TCTCTCTCTCTCTCTCTCTCTCTCTCTCTCTCTCTCTCTCTCTCTCTCTCTGTCTGTGTATAATTGTGTCTGTTCACCATAATCTGATATATTCTTTATTCTTCTTTCGTATATACGGATTATCATTGAACAATATAAATATACCAGGCAGAAGCATTGGAAGGCGTGTACTGTAATGAAATACAATTCATTATGGAACAGAGAGCCAACCTCCTTTTTATTCACCAATACATTTGCGCGCGGAATGTGTTACTGATTTGCGCGCACACATGATTATGTATATATGCTGTGCACAAAATTTTTATTCGAGCGCAAATACATCGTCATTCTGTTCATCCATTCGATCATTTTCAGATAGAAAAAAAAATGAAAAAAAAAAGAACACAAGCAGATGAGCTGCTAATGAACACAACAACCGAATATTATACAGATGAGGCCAGTCATTTTACCAGATTTCAATAAGCCTATACCAGTTTGCGCACACCAAACGCAAAAATTTGTTACATCTGCTTTTCGTTTCTATTTCATGGCCATACGAACGTAATGACGTTCTTTTCTATCTTGTTGGCTTTCGCTTCATTCATATTTTCCAATGCAAAGGCTGCCCGATACATTCATATAACCACAATTTTCTCCATTTCAAATGGAAATTATAATTTTAATCTATAAAACATGCAATCCGTTATGACTATGGAACGACGGTGATTTTTTTTTTTTTATCAACAACATTAAAATGGCGATGAAACACAAAAATTATAAAATGAAAGGATATGGATTATCTTTCTCGTAAAATGATAGATTTTTTTTAAATGAATTTTTATGTGATGCGTTGAATTAAATCCATTAAAATATTCAATTAGACCTGAATGAGATTTTTTATATTCTGTTCTGTTTTCACATTGAAATTATTATTATCAGAGTTTTAAAAGTGTGAATGTGGCGACAGAAGGCAGCCAATCGAATTCAATTTTTGCGGCCATCAATCGAAAGTGATTTTATTTGAATGTCATTTTGAATATTTCATTGTTAATGATGAAATTGAAGTAACAATTAAATGCCTAGCTAATTTATTTAATAATATTTAATCATAATAATAAATAAAACACAAAATACAAGCAAAAAAAGAAAGATATGCGACTATGTTGAATGTATTGCAGTCAGTCAGTCAGTTCAGTTCATTTCAGTGATAAACAGAACGATTTGTTGTAGTAAAATTGTGAAACGATAAAAACTAAGAACAAAGAAACTAATACCATTGAATGTTTGCGGTTCGCAATTTTTTATCTGTTGATTTTTTTCCATTCAGCTTTTGTCATCTGTGTTTGTTTCATGTTTCGCATACATTAATATTGTTGTCAATTCAATTGTGAACTTCCATCAAATCGATGATCAACAATCACAAATTATGTCTCATACTATTCCTGATGTGTGAATGTTTAATACCAACAAAATGAATACAACTGACGCGAACGCAGCACTCATAGATTCTCTATCAAATTTAATTCCATTAAAACAGAATTAGCTGAAACAAAAGGAAACGATAGCATTCGATTACAAGGAAAAGAATTGTGATCGCTTTTTAACCGACGTTGAAGCTAAACTACATATAAATTGTATATAAAGACGATGGAAAGACATTTTTGAGCCACAAATGTATATGCACGTCCTTTTTCTAATCAATTGCATTTTTCAGTGTGTTTTTTTTCTTCGTTTAACTGTGTTCGATTTTTTCCGTCAACTTTCCTTCATCGATTCACATTGCAAGTGACGACGGTCTTTGATAATATCATCCATTTTTACTTGCCAACATTATCCGAATGAAATATATTCCAGTCATAACAATAATATTGTACGATTGTATGAGTTCATCGTTTAGATACGACGCAATCGAAATAGATGGAAATGGTAGACATTTATTCTACGATTGCATCGAGTGCTGACTTCATTGGAATTCATTTCTTGTCCTTTTGTTGTTGTTGCTGTTTTCGTTGCTGCCTTCTGTTTTTGCTTTTCATTCGATCGAATCATTCATTCATTTGATTCACTCGATTGATATTTCAGGAGAAATACAGCCGACCATCAATACATTTTCCACAGACAATTTCACATGAATCATTATTATTGCAATAAATTCATCGTTTTCTCTTGAATCAATCATTCGTTCACTGGTTGTCTTACTCATAGCTACAATCAGCTTGGTTTTTTTTTTGTCTACATAACTGTTCCGTATCTCGTTTCACCGACGCACAACTGTCGCGCTTGGACCATATCATCATATAAATTTTTTTGTTTTGTTGTGTTATTTTTTATTAGCCATTGTCATTGCGCCAAATTTAGCCCATTTTGTTACAATTGTTTTTTGTTGTTGTTTTGGCGATGAATGTTGTTAGATTGGTGTGTTCGGTTGTTTTGTGCAAAAATGAACGCGTTTGTGTGCGCAAAAGTAGAAACGAATGATAATGAGAAAATTAAAAAAAGAAAACAGAAACTGTTTCAATTGGAATGTGTCGCTCGCTATCCGATGATGAGTGAATGTGTGTGTGTGTGTGTGTGTGTGTGTGTGTGTTTGTGCGTTTTTGTACTTTTCTTCTGTCTTTATTTTGGCATTATGGGCTTGTGTTTGTTAGATGGCGTACAATGAACTTCATTTAAACAAAGTCAAACCCCGAAAACTGTAACTTCCACACCAATCCAATAAGTTTGTCGATAATAATTAACTATTTATGAGGTTTGACTATAGGTGGTTTTTTTCTTTTTCAATCGTCAATAACAAAAAAATCATTTGAATTTTGTACACACATTATTCCAATATTCAAAACGACACATTTATTCATTTTTCATTCATTTAAAAAGATGTCAAAAGATGAAATAATGGAAAATATCGCTACAAATTATTATTATCGTTTTGTCATTCCATTTGTTTTACTTTCTTCGAGCAAACAAATTGCGGCCCCAAAAACGGAACCTCATCGTAAGCCCTCCCTCCCCCCCTTCGTAGCCGCCAAGACACTGTAAGATCCAAACCATGTTACTAAATATGATTTTCAATTAACGCTAAACGTTCATTTTTTTTAAATGGAACTAATTTGAATTTCATTATCATAGAGACAATCCGATGCTAATATATGTTTGTAATGTATTACACATTCGGCTGAACCCGTTGATTGATGATATTATACATTGAAAACGAAATTGTACACATTGAACGACAAAATAGCACAAACTTATCTAATTTCCATATTGTTAATAGCCGTTTTTTGTGTGTGGCCAGTGTTGCGATGCATCAATTCGATGGCCTAATTTTTTCAACTCCGATTCGTCTCAATCGGATTCCATCACCTGACGATACCTGCCTAGTTGATGGCTAACAATTTTCTTTGGATTTTCAACCATATGAATTCGGTTACCCGAATACCGGTTTCGATATTGTTTTGTATGCATTTTATCCGTCCTTTTCCGTATTTTGAAAAAAAAAATGAAAATATTTTTTTGTTTCGGTCATTTATTTTTACATAGTATTGCACAAAGACCTCGATGCACTTAACATATTAATAAAATCGGACCACCTGCGAAGATCATTGACGATGTTATTGCCGAATAGAATTGAAGAAAAATATGACGGCGACCATTATTTGAGAATGAAAGAGAATAAATACGTTTGGAAGGTGAATAGTGGAAATGAAAAGGAACCGAGACCGATGTTATTGAAGAGCCCCAGGAAAAGAATAGAAAAACGTGTGCGTTTAAGAAAATATTGAAAAAATAACACTTTGTAGCATATTTCTTCTTTTTCTTCTTCTTCTTCTACTTCTTGATCTTTCTTCAGTTTTATTGTTTTTTATCTTTGCGTGGATATTGTCTATTGTTTGTATGTTCCTGACATTCGTTTTTTCACGTGTTATACCTTTTGTTTTATTATTATTGGTGTGTGTTTTTCTTTTTGATGGTGGTGAAGTTGGTGGTGGTTCCGTTGTTATCTCAATTTATTCTTGTCTGCTCTCAAAAGCCACCACTCTTCACAAAATGTATTCAAATCCCATAAAAAAGTTCAGATGGAACGAAAAAAAAAATGGAAACACAAAGCGACAGAGGAAACGGATGAAAAAACCGCACACGTACAAATAACTATTATTTTACTATCGGAGCCCAAGCGAGATGAGAAAGAGAAAGAGAGAGAGAGAGAAACGTAGAAAAATTAGTCAAATAAAAGAAAAATAACCGAGACTTGAAAACTAGCTATAGCTTTTATGAGGTTTGCCCATCGTAAGTATATCACTAATAACTCTTGAAATGTTGTTTTTCTTTGTACTTTGGATCAAAAAAAAATGAAGCATTGAATGCACCATGCTCATTCATGAATACATAATTTTTTTCTCATATTATTTCGTTTTGTTCATCTCCCGACTCCCAACTTTGGAATGAAGAATGAACAATGCACGTAAAATTTTCATTTTGGAATTAACCGATCCGTAATTTGTATTTTGTATGCAAATTATGCCTCCAAAACGGATTGTATAGATAGTCTGAGTTCCATTTATGAATGGCCTAGTTTCAAATATTGAAACATTTCATATTTTATGTACAATCAAATCACAATGGTACATATTGTTATTAATAGAACAGCACATCACAGTACATCACAGCATACGATACGTAAAATTCGTATATTTTTGGTTTGATGTTTGGTATTCGGTATTCAACACCTATGGCTTTTGATCGCAACGGTAATAAATCGGAATTGTTTCTGATCGTTTGTTCTTTTTTTTTTGTTGTTGTTATTTTTCACTTTATTCTTTTCATTTTGGCATGTAGTCATTCATTTGGTCATAAATGAATGTGAATCCATAAATATATGGAACATGAATAGCGATATACATTTTTGTTTCACCTATTCGATTCATTTGCCGAATCAAACCAAAAAAAAAAAAAAAAATAAAGAAGAAAATATCTCTAAAAATGAAATGGACATACATTTATCAAAGCGACCATTCCGATTGTTTATTTATTTTGAATTTCGATAATGGTACCAATGCAAACATAGCACATGAGAATGGTGAAAATGTGATGATGATGATGATGATGATGATGAGGGAGGCAAAAACAGACCCTGAATCGAAAATAGTGAGGAAAAAGGGACAATTGACGTCTGAATCTCTGAATACACGATTTTGTTTATTCATTTTTCCGTTTGTTTATGCAATGAAATTAATGTCCAACAAAACAAAACGAAACAGAAAAACATTCTCAACAAGAAATTTTAAAGAAAAACAAAAGAAAACAAAATCAACAAACAAAAAATAACGATAATAATATGCGCCTGGTTTGTAGTCACCAAAATGGTAATTAATTCATTCAAACAGTGCATTTTGATACAGTTTTCCAGTTTTTTCTTCGTTTTTTTTTTTCAATTTTTTTTTTTCTGTAAAAATGCATCTTTATCATTTCCATTTCTGTTTGAATATTTCATTGATTAAAGTGAAGAGAAAGAAGAAAAAAAAAATACATAATGAAATATTTCATTTCCGATTTGATGCTGTTGTCTGTTGAGCCTATGCCTCTTTCACTTAGCGAGAAACATTGTTATTTCAACAAATAAAACACCCATCCCATTACAATACAATACAATGCACAATATAATAATATTATGTGGTGAGAAGGTAGGAAGCGGCATCACCAGCAACATATCATAACCTCATACAAATCAATGTGTGTCTGTCGAAATGTTGAACAAACCAGGAAGAAAGGAAACATCCAAACAAAAAGGAGAATTACGTTGAGAAGAATTGAAGAACAAGAATAAACAATAAAATGCCTACGAAAACATTCAAACATACACGCACACACACACACACACACACACACACACACACGAACACACATTCACAAATGCACAGTTCTTTTCTATTTTGTTTTGTTTGGTTTTTGTTTTTTTTTTCTTTTCGAACACGCAACATTCAGTTATCGTTTAGTTTAGTTTTGACAATGAGACAATTGAAAAATCTGTACAAAAATTGTCTGTCGTTTTTGTGTTGTTGTTTTGATTTCAATGCCCGAACAAAATATAAATTGTTTTCTGTACGTCCAGAGTCCGAAGTCATTTCATTTCATTCAATTTCTATTCATTTGATTTGACGGTGTCATTGAAAAATTGAATAGAAATGCCATAACCTCGGCATAAAGAAAATATCTTTTCATTTTCCATTCCGTCAATTTTATATTCCATATTCCATATCATCGTTTAATACATTTAATGTAAATAATAATCCAATCACATCACATTCTCTTCTTTATTTTCTCTTTCCATTTCTTTTCGATTAAAGCAATTACAGCAATTACAGCAGTATTTGCATTTTTAAATCACACATTATGCATAATGCATATAGAAAGTCTAAAATGCACAAAATAAACTCGCCTCTGTTCTGCGTTCTGCTTTCTGCGAACGGTATCTAATTGTAGTTTTATTGTTTTATGTTAATGATTTTCAAATTTAATCGGTGAAAAACTCTTTTAGTGATGATTGTTATCATTATTTTTGCCTGTGGCTTCTTTGTTTGAATGTAGGTTTAAATTCGATTTTTATGAAGTTCTATTTGCGTATTATTTGAATGCCAATTTGTCTGATAAACTTATATTAAAAGAAATGATCTTATAGGTTTGTTCAATGCCATTAATTGTATGACACGTTTAATTGTTTTGAAATGAATGAACCCTGAAACAAAAGGCGAATAACAAGCAACTGAGATGAGCAAAGAAATGAAAACTTCATTGATAGCCGTTTTTACGCTGGTCATGATCATTTTTCAATTAGATATTATTTATTTATTTATTTATTTTTTTTATTTTTTGTGAATATCGACATCTTTTCATGCTCTCGTTCAGAAATTGCTGTCAATCTATTGCTCGACAGTGTACGTGCCGTGCCATTGGAACAACATTATAAATGTCACAATTTTTGAAAAATGTATTTTTGCTACCGATTCATGAAAGCTCATTTAAACCATTGTTGCATTCATTGATTTCATTCCCTGAGGGGTTTGACAATATAACATAACATAACATAAAATAACCTAACCCATGTACCATAAACGGAACTATTACGATCCAAAATTGATGATGACATTGCAGGATATTTTGAATGAATTTTGTAATAGCATTACGATTACCGTTAGCATCAACCGAACTGAATCCTATTGTCAATGAGGTCTATTCCGAAAGTTGACTGACTGAACGGTTGGTCGTCTTCAAATGTGAATAGAGATAGAGCGAAACAGAGAGAGAGAGAGGGACAGAGAAAGAGAGAACAATAAAATAATAACGAAAAAAAAGAAGCTTAGTGACGGCGCTAAATTTTCAACTGTTTTCAAATGACGACGTATGCCTCCAATTATTATTAGAGGCCAATACAATGGTAAAACTAGACAAATTGTTAACCCATAAGCAACGGAAGAAGAACATACGCTCTCTCACTATTTTACAATGTTATTTCTATAGCCATACACATAGCACATACATAACGATTCCATCCATTCAGTCATCCAGTCAAAGTGCAGTTGTTTCTATCTATTTTTCCATTTCTTTTTACGAGTTTCCTTTAAGAATAATCACCAGGAGACATGAACTTGGTAGACTTTACTCAATGTATTTTCATTCATTCATTGAATGAAACATTTTGATCCTCTTCGTACTTTGGCTGCACTTCGTTTCGATTTTTTTTTTTTTTTGGTTCGGTAATACGAAAAACAAACAATAAATGAATGAACAAAATTTTATTTTGATTTTTGGGCAATGTTTTCATGTACCAAAGGTTTTTCCCGGCTTCATAATGTTTTTATGTTATTGTTATTATTTTTATTGCTACAAAATTGTAATTTATTGTTTGGAGAGTGAGCGATGAGCACTGAGCACCTTTCCAATATATATTTATTGTTTCTGGCATTCGGGGGGGACGTTCAGCAATTTCTTCAATCATTTGACATACAAATGATCAATATCACATGGATCAAAACGGTTTTTCAGTTCATTTTTGAATGATATTGTTGAATACAGAATGCTGACTCAATTCAATGCCGATTCAAAAATTATAGTTTTGTTCACTCAATTCAATAATTCGAGGGACTGAGAAATGTTCTTCTTCGAACAAATTGTTTATTCTTTTATGACATAATGAATGCATCACAATGAACGAAATGGCCAAAATAAATGGAAATGCAATAGCAATTGAATATGGTATGTATTGTGGCTATATGAATTCGCATGACGATAAACGAATACATTGCATGGTGTGTGAAATTGTAGAGCATAAACGACAATAATAATCCGATAGAGAATTAATCATTTTCATAAAATGTGACACATTCAACATTTAACATTCAATACATAATGCATATAGTTCAACATCCAACATCCAACATCGATCAACAGAGCGAAGAGCAAAGGAACACTGTATGGTGGATGTCGTATGTGCTGTTGGCTGTTGGTATCGTACGTGTGTGTATGTGTGTCGTCAAATTTTCCGATTTTCCATTCATTTTGACTTTTGTGTTTTGTTTATTTTCGTAATTAATGCGTTGATCGATGATGGATTTGTGTTTGCTTTCAATCAATAAAAATATTGATTATATTGCAAAGTAAAGAGAAAATGTGATGCAATAAGCAGATAATGCACGATTGAAATTGAATATGATGAAAATGGAAAGGCTGAAAATCGGTTTGAAAGAGAGAGAGAGAAAAAAAAGTCTTTCAATTTTTGTTGATTCTCTCCACTTGGATTTTCATCTTATGTTTTGGCTCTGAATTATTATGAATTGTCACCGAATGGGATATTTAAATTTTTGCAATTATTTCATATCGCGATGGCACTTTTAATGTCGTTTTTTCACTTGTGCATTGTTTATACGAGTTACCAACAAAAAAAAAAAAAAAAAATATTATAAAGAAAAACGAAAATATTTACAAAAGAAAAAAAAATGAAAATAAAAAGATTTTCCTTATTCTTTAATTCATTTTTCTTTTCTGAATCATTGGGCGCACGTAGGACAGTAAAGGGTCATTAAAAGTTGGATTGAGATGGAATGTGATTCAATGAACATGGAAATCAGATCGACACACTGATCGAAAGTAAATATTGATCACATTTATTAATAATGTTAATGATTTTTGTTTGTTGAATGACATTTGAATTAAAGGGAAACGCACCGTTTATATAAACACACACAACCCAAATTATATGCTATTAATCAAAATCCATTTTCAACAATTCCATGAATTAATTTTTATTTGCATTGTTTGCAATCAAATAGTCATCAAATACGAATGACGTTTAAGTAAGTCACTTTATTTGTCCTGAACACTGTAATTTTTCTTGTATTGACCAAACGTTTGCCACAATGAATGTAAAAACAAAAAAAAAAAAAAAAAACTAAGCGCCAAAGAAAAAACTTTTACATTTGCACATCACAATTCATTAAATGGAAAATAAAACACAGACAGGGCACAGAACGAGTTGGAATACCTGGCCGTTAAAGGAATGCACCAAAATTTCAATAAAAAATTCCAATAAAAAAAAAAATAACCAAATTGCGATGCCGTATGATTTGTGAACATTGAACTATTATTATTGAGACCGTCGGCAAACACGGGCAAAATATACGAATTGACTACGCAACGACATCATATCAAAATAAGATTGATTCGATTCAATTTGATTCGACTCGACGCAATGTCTGCAACATCAATTGATACTTACATAAAACACACATTTCAAATTTACTAATAACACAAAACAGTCCTAAATGTTCACTGTTCACTCATATCGAATTATAAGTGGTTGGTGTTCATATATTTGCTTTATTGAACTTTTGTTTGACATTTTTTTGTGTTCGTTCATTTGAATATGCTAAAATTGTACAATTTATTTGCCGACTGAATCATGAATGAATGAGTTAGCGTACACGTAAAAAAAAAGGATGCGTATTTGCAATCGGTGTATTTCAATTGATTTTTCCTCTCTTTGAAAACAGATAAACGGGCATTTGTTTGTGTCTGTGAGTCAGAAGGATGGGGTTGTTGAAGATTTTTTATTTATTATTTTTTTTTCGTTTTATATCGATTCGATAATATCGATTGAATGTATTTCTCTTTTTGTTTGTTGTTATCATGTCGAACGTGTTATTGTCTTAAATTTTGTGTGTCACACCTTTATTCGCATCTTTGTTTACAGTTCCTTAACATTAGCACAAAGTCCAACTAAGATTGGCTTATCTTAGCACTGACAATGAATCATTTTATCATATTTTGTGATAAATGCATCAACAAAAATGCCAGAATTTCAGTATGTGTGATCGTTTGTATTCATGTCAGAACAGCAAAAAACACCCGTCAACAGAATGAACTTTTTCCAAATTGTTCATTTCATGTGCTTGTCTATCGTTTTTCATACATTTCACATCCAATCAAATACAATTTGTACGATTATTTTTTTTTTCCTCTCTGTGTTGATTTAGATTGATAGATTCTTGACAAACTGCAATGCAGACATCGCTCGTGTATGTTCAAAGACACACATTCACAATTTCAAGCAACTGGTTATTATCATTTTGAATTTCGAACAAAGAATTTATTTTACGTTTTTTTTTCTTTTTCTTCTTTTTGTCTGTCTATCATAGACACGGCATTTGTCGTGATGACGTTGATAGATACAAGTATCGATGTCGATAAGAAATGCAAAAGATGAATCAACTACAGGAAAAAAAATTCTTTTCATTATTCAGAAGATTCAGAATCGCAAATATTTTGGATCGGTTTCATTCTGCTCAATATTCGTCATAGTTTATGGTGAGTGTTCGACCAATACTACCGTTGATGTCATTGGCCATTTTCAAATTTTTCCACATGAATTGGAATAATGTTTGTCTTCGAATGCAATTCATTTCATAAAATACCGTTAAATGGCCTGGTGCCGGAGCTTTTTGATATTTCCAGTAAAAAACGAACCAAATAGCAAAATGTAAATTGCGTATTTTAAAACGAAAATACGAACGTGATCGCAATGATAAAGTTAAGCGAACAAAAAACAAAAAGAAAAACAAAATAAAAAATAAAAGAAAGAAAAGTTATTACCTCGATAGTCGGGTTTGTTCACAATTTTTTTTGTTTTCCAAATATTTTCAGTTAGCACTCGATGCGCTCCAAGATTGAACTAAAAACGAGAAAGAAACAAGAAAATATGAAGAATAAAAAAAAAACGATAAGCACCATGAACGAAATCGGTTAACAAAATATCACACCAAAATAATGATAAATTAACAAATATGAGAGATGGACGAATGGTATCACAAAAATTCAGTGTAACATTGTACCCGCAATCAGGCTCAACATCGGTCGCTCTATGGTCGCTCTATGATGACTTTTTCAATCTGAAAATGATTTTGTTCTCAATTCGAATGCAATATTAGTACTCATTAATTTTGTCATTGTCAACAGTGCACTGCCGAAGTACGAATAGCTCGAAACGGCATAAAAGTGATATTTCGTTGTCAATTAGTTTAATGTAGTGTATTCTATTCATTCAAATGCAAACTGATGAGAAGATGCTGATTTGACATAAGTTCGATGCTCATCACAATGAAATGATGGAATAAAATGAATTTATTGTCACTTACATTCACACACATACACACACACACACCCAGACATCCATTAGAGCTGAGCAAGTCATGACAACCGAAACAAAAAAAAAAACACTTAATGACAACACAATATTGTTGAATTGTTGAACATGATTGAATGAATGTGACCACCGTTCGTCGCATTGACTGAAAAGATCTCTTTCGTTCTATTTTCTGAACAGTTTGTTTTATTGTCCGTTTCATTTTATTTTTTTTTCTCCATTCTTCATTCTTCGCCTTTACGTTTTTTGTTTTTTGTTTTTTTTTTTCATTTGACGAAGAAAATGAAGAGAAAAAAAAATTATTTCGGGTCCATGGAGCTAATCATTCATATTGCCATTTCTATTGTTTCCATGAAAACAGGTGAATTGATGAACGTTTATAGAATATGAATTTAACATACATTTCACCAATGTCACCGGTTACATCAAATGCTTTTTGTACATTTTTGTACACAAAACACAAAACATTTCGAATTGTTGGACCGAAGAACCGTTCATTTCGGTAGTGTAAATGTAATTTTTCATAATTTTCGTGGTTCGTTTTTATACTTTTGCCTCATGTAATCTGGTCACTGATGGATGGATGGTTCGAATATTGTTAATTGCTCAAAATGAAAATAAAACCATGTTATATTGGTTGGAATCGGTGTGTTGAATGTGTAATAAAGTGTTGTCAATATTTTGAATAGAAAACGACTACGACAATCAACAACAATGACGATATCCCCATGATCAGGTTCATTTGTGTTTGTAATTTTTTGTTTTTCTCTTTTTTTTCTTGTTATTTTCGTAATATCATGTAAACGACGAACGAACCAACTAACTGACAATGGATTAGAATTAAAAGAAATGAAATAAGAAAGACGATAAAAAAAACGCACTACAAGGAGCTGCTACTGTTTCGGTATATTGACTACTGACTGGCTGTGTTTTTTCGTTGAAACTCTTTTCGATTACAATTTCACACACGTTCCCATACACATATTCGTACTTCTTTGCGATAATTTTTTTTTTTTTTTTTGTTTCTTTTTCACTTCACACCAAATTATTCTTCATTTTCTCTCTTGTTCTAATGAGATTCTATGCAGTAAAATCGACAAACTCACGAGATGAAATAATTATTATTCGAATTCAATTTTTTTTTTTCTCGTTTCTTTGCCAGAGAAAACGTACAATATTTGTTGAAAATAACCAAATAAGCCAAAGGAAAAAACGAATGTTTTCTTCGCAAAAATTGAAATTCCATGCAGTCAAGAGATACTCAATTTGCGCGTACATTCCACGTCACCTCAAATACGCCATACATACCATAATATCAATTTGAAAAAGAATTGTTTTTTTCTTTTTTTTTTCTTTTTCAATTTTTTAATTCAATTTGAGTATTTAATAAGAATTCTATAGTTAAATATTTACTAATAAACGATAAACGATAATAATGATCGATGAACAAAAAACAGATGCAATTTCAAAACGAAAGATAACAAAAAAAAAATTTAGGTTTGCTTTGGATCATCATCCAATTCGATCGATTGATGAAATCGCATACTGTCGCTTGGCTCTGTATCCAGAAAACATAATGTGTTATAATGCAATGAAATCGAGAAGAAAAAAAGACACACATACATCATTAAAATTAGTTCCTGTCCTTATGACTCTAAAATAGCAATAACAACACTATTCACGTATTTACATAGAATGTAATAGCCTTTTTTTTAATTGGATATCTATAGTTCCGAAGTCTCATCGGAAAACGGCTTAAATTACGACCATTACCTGTCGCATCTATATATGTTTATTGTTTTCATTTGCTTTCTCATTGCTGTTTTTTTTTTGGTCTTTTGTTTTTCTCTCTCGCCAGTCTTTTATTTATTTATTGCTTTTCATTCTTTAGTCAATGATGCAAATGTGTATTCTTTTCTTTGCTCATTTCTCGTTTCCATTAAATCTTTGGTTCGGCTTTTTTCTCTCTCTCCCTCCTGATTGAATAGCATTTGTTTTTCGATTGGTTTGTTATTTTTTCGATTTCATTCATCCAGTCGGTTGTTTTTTGAACATTGCACAGCACAGGAAAAGCCTCAGACGATAGAGCTCCTATTCTATGTAATATGTAATATAGTATAATGTTGATATATTTCCAACTATGTAAGTTACGTTGTAAAATGTCCATTTTCGAAATTGTTCCATTTAAAAAAGAAGATGCACGACCAAGCAATTCACAACTACAAACAGATATCGTAAACATCAAATAATGAACTTAACTTATTGGATTTCCGGTTTGCATTAATGTCATGAATATATCCTGAACCAGTTCATTTCAATGCGCTTAAATTGAACGAATATGCCTTTAAGTATGTTATTTTGAACAATTGAAAATAATGCATTTCATTCATCTCATATCGATTGTGGATTATTATTTATTATTAAACTTCTACGATTGCCATTCAATCATTTGTTGCAGAAGGCCAAAATGTGCTAGTGTTTTGTTTTTTCTTTTTTTTTTTTTTGCATTCAATTGGATTTTTTTCCAAACAATTTGCCAACGATCTTGAATTTTGAATGCTCATCTCACTTACGGTTTTTGATGCCTCTTCATTTCGGCTACAATCAACAACAAAGCCAAGATGATCCTTAGAAACAAATGTAGGACAACAATAATGAAAAGAAAAAAAAAATGAATTGTAAAGAGAAAGAAAACATCACAATGATGACCAATGGATCATTGCGGCCGAAAGGCAAATTTATAGTACACCTTCGGAATAAATCAAATAAATCCACTCGAGTAAAATGAATGTTTTTGAACGCAAATAAATGTACGAGATTTGATTGAATTGAAGGATGCCGATCGCAAGAACAATATAATCAAAATGATAATAACAACAATAATATATCCATCTATTCATCCGATACTGAACATCAATCTATTTGTTCAAATGAATGGAACCATTTGAATTGATGCATTTTCGCCTTCGTTTTTGATGTTTAGAAATTCATAGGATTTTTTGTTTTGTGTGTTTTTTTTTTTTCATCATATCAAATGTGATTTGATTTGGTAGTTGGTAATGAATACAAAATAAATTTGTTAATATTTTGACATTTCAAGTTGAATTCGGCTCAATGATCGTCGAAAAATGATGTTGAAACAGTGACTGCTGTCATTGTTAACAAATGCATAATATGTCTTTCTTTTATCAATCGCAGCATTCAATAGCAATAAATTCACTTGAATTTGAATGGAACGTGAATCTGGTCCTTCTTTCATCCAACATATTTGGTTTTTTTTTTCTGTGCTTTTCTTCTTCACAACAGTGAACGAATGAACGCTTTGAGTTGTGTGCGCGCAGAATAAAAACAAAAAATAAAGGAGAAAAAGAAATGCTTCTCAAAAAGTCACATCAATATATCCGAAGTTAGTTTATTATTGTCGAGTCGAATCAAAAACCAGATCAAACAGTAGCTCATGAAGTCTTCATTCTTCATTCATTGATTGTTTGTGGAAACAAAAAGGAATTCGATGTGCTTTTTAATATTTTGTGCACTACTGTGTCGTTCATCGCTCACTGTCGCATACACAAACATTATTAATTCCAAACACAAAAAGTTTCATTGAGCAAAAAAGTTGGGTTTTCTCGCTTCTTTTTCTTTCCTTGCACCGAATGAGAAATGATGCTGAAGAATGAAAATAACCTCACAAACAAAGAAGCAACACGAACGCAACAACTTCTCGAATAATAATAAGTAAAATGCACTCCCGCAACTACACATTCGAGAGTTGAAAAAGATAATATTTTCATTGTTTGTCATGGATGTTCCTATTTACATGCGGTAACGAAACGGCTACTGAAGAATATGACTGAATGAAAGCGAATGACAGAGCAAAACGTTTTTTTTTTTTTTTCAAAAAAAGAAAAAAAAACAAAACAAAACAAAATAAAAAAAAAAGAATTTGAAATAGAACAAAAGTGAAGCAAGGAGTACAACCGGCCATGGCTAGCAAGTGTATTGTCTGAACGGTACTTGTTCTTGAATGGATGTTGTATGTTGATGTTGGCAATATTTTGTATTGTTACAAATAACCACTTCAGGAAACATTTCATTTCATTTCATTCATTATGAAAAACATCGTTCGAGACGAAAACTAAACACTCAACTTACGGAAATAATTTCCATAAATGTTTTAATTGATTCATTCATTGTCATTGTTGCCTCAATGTCATGAGGTTTTCCCGTTTCATAGAACCCAATCATCAGTCGTCACTTTCAATTGTTTTGC
Source organism: Mayetiola destructor (assembly GCA_000149185.1). Classification (NCBI taxonomy): domain Eukaryota; kingdom Metazoa; phylum Arthropoda; class Insecta; order Diptera; family Cecidomyiidae; genus Mayetiola; species Mayetiola destructor. The sequence goes on from GL501517.1 coordinate 6,090,023, forward strand.
GATGTGATTGATTCAAATTGAGTTTGTTCAAATACTCTTTAATAATTAATTTTCTTGTTATCATAAAAACTTTTTCGAAGAGCTGCAGATCCAAGCCATCCGCCTCTAGAGCCTATAAAGTAAATGCGAATAACAGAAGATAAAGTTTCAAAACAGAAACCTGCAGATATGAGCTCAACATCAACAGATCGATGCGGACCTATTTTCACCCAGCAACGATGACTAATTTTTTTCGTCATTCTTTTATTTAACAAAAATTAGCTTTTGGTGTCTTTTTTTTTTTTTTTTTTTGGTTTTCTTCATTTCGAAGTTCAATTGATGCGTTGTATTTACTTAATTGTATGTGCGTTGTCCCATGGATATACCGTTATCGACATCATTTTAAAACCGACTACGTTAAAATGTTTTCCTTTGTCCAACAAAATGAAAAAAAAGAACGATTGCGATGCATGTGTGTACGCCAAAATGTTGAACTGCAGAGAGCTGGTTAATTTCAAAAGTTGGGAAAGTGCTTGAGTGTGAATTGGAAAGTTTTATAACCCGCTTTTTACAAATGAGCCCATTGCTCGGTGATGTGTTTTTATTTTAATTCAATTTCAAATTATTTTTCTTTTCGATATGTCGTCTTTTTTTCTTTTTTTTTTTGGTCATGGTAAAATTACATTTCAATTGCGTAGGTACCCACTTTGCGTTCATGATATTGTCGTCACTATTCCACCGAATGAATATCATCAACGAATTCTTTTCTTCGCCTCGAAAAAAAAACAACATCAACAACGAAAAATACAAAATCATGTGTGAAAGATGTGCACACATCGACGATCTGAGAATGAAAATGTGATGACTTTCATTTGACGACTTAAAAGCATATCGTTCATTCAACGGCTGACAATGAGATAATTTTACTTTTTTTTTTTATTTCATCTCATTCTCAAGATATTTTATAATCTGAAAACGAACTCAACGATATATGAATATTCGAAGCATTTTTTTTTTTGCTGCTTCTCATTCTCCAGATTCTGTCACGTTTCAGTTCGATTCGGCCTTATGTTATTTTTTGACTAATTCACAGCTTTTTACACCAATATGACATACATCGACGCGCAATGAATTCCGATGCCAACCAAATTGCTGGGTTATTTGTTGACGAACCCATAAATTGTGATAATTATGATTGTTGTGATTAAATTTGGTGCGAATTTATTAGATTAATCTTCACAAAAAGCGTTGAAATGTTTCGATCGCGCGGCAAACTTCTCTTTTCCAAAAAAAAAGAAGAAGAAGAAGAGGGGAATAAAAGCCCGGACTATGGTGAACGAGTGTATTACGAATAAAATTGTTTATTAAATATCTATTCAAATGATACAAATTTGATCGAATGGCCGGCTAGATTCGAGAGTCAAGCAAATACTGTTTCTTTTTCTCTTTTGATTCAATCGACAGTCGACACGAAACACGAAGATAAAATAAAATCTCTAAATCAGTAGCAATGGTACGCAAATCGGCTCCGGTAGTTGTAATTTATTCATTCGAATATTTCTTGATTGTCTGCTTTGCGTTCAAAAAGATTCACACATTTTAAGTTGATTAACACATTCGATTTATTAGATTGAACCTACGATCATTTTGATGTGCGAACAAGAAATAACGTTAACAAAACAATAATTTTTTTCCTCGTTTCCAAAGATTGAAAGAGAGAAATGGAGAAGAAGAAGAAGAAGAAGAAGAAGAAGAGCATATGAAAATCATTTTATTTTTAGTGCAATTGTTCGAAAGGAACGTGAATCAATAGACGGCACTGAATGTGTAAAATTTTATAACAGAAGCATGTCAAGAAGAGAGTCAGTCACCACAGTCATCGGCCATATTATTTACCAGCAATATCAGGTCTTTTCAACAATACGATTGCTACAACAAAATACATTCATGGCCTGCATTATTCACATTTTACATCCTTTTACGCGCGATTCCGACTCTTCGCAAATGACGATTTCTCTTCAATAATTATTATTATTATTGATGCTGAATGTTTTGCTTATTCTTTCTTTGTTCGGTTGCCTGGAAGTAATAATGGTTGCAGTCGATGAATAAATGACAAATCTGTTTGCATATCAATGAATAATTTAAGCGCACACCATTTGCCATTCCTATGCTGAGCATTGAGCATTGATCATTGTATAAAGTGCAATCGTTCAACTTGAATCGACACGGAATAGCATTGTAAATTATAAATTGTGACGAATGGTTGTCGCAATGCCATGTATCCATGATTCGTGATCAATCAATCGTAAGAAATTTCCTGAAACCATTTTCGGTGTGTAATGACAGTGTTGATGGTTGAGCTGCTGTTTCTGCTGCACCTTTATTAATATACGCAAAATGCAATCGTTTGACTGGATTAATTTCATTCTCAGTCTGTCAGAATATCTGCTGTGGCTGTTGTTTTTTTTCTTCTTTCTTTTTAGTTTCAACTGCAGATTGAACATTACACATGGACACCGAAATAGATATGCGCAATCGATTCTTATTTTAGAAAAAAAAGCATCGCACATTGACAGTGAATATTGAATATAGCGTGTGCATTAAATGTTGAAGGCATTTTGCATGTTTTCGATTGAATTATTGCCATATATGTTATTGCAGTGCCAAACAGTGTCATAAAAATGCAGTTTATGCCCATTCATTCTCGGTTTGTGCATCAAAAGACCTGAATGTGATGTGCTGTCCGCTACTACATTAATTTTATAACTATCAATTCACACATTCATCATCATAGTATCAACAAATTCGGCTTTGAAATGCACTATGCAATTTCAGTATTATAAAATTGATTGCGTTCCTTACCCACAAATGCATCTTTTGATCTTGGGTCGCTTCTGTGTGTGTGTGTGTTTTTTATAAATATTTTATTTGTTGTTTCATTATATTTTTTTTTTTCGGGCCTCTATTCGCTCTTTCAGCCTCGTTTCTTTAGTATATGCAATAAATTCGATTTCATTTTCGTTTGCTGTAGGTATATCTTCAATCTTCAGTTTATCAAGTATTTACTTTGCCACCCTGTTCGATAGGCTCATCAAGTTCACTTGACAATGATTGAAAATAAGATAAAAATCGAAGAAAAAAAAAAGGTTTAGCCAAATTATCCGATCTTCGCAAATGAAAATCGGCTAGCCCACCATTTCCAACAAATGATTTTACTTTCATTCGAACATTTATATTTATTTTCAATGCGCAACATTTTCCCTCCGGAGAAAAGTGAAATTCGATCGAAATCGAACATGCGATGATTTTGATTCGAATTTGATGGAATTTCGGATTCGTGGTCATGCATTAATTGATGTTCAAGGTTTTCTTCTTTGTGTCGAAAATGTTTCGTATGTTTGCAGTCCTTTTGAAACCTCTGGGCCCGATACGACTCATTCAACGTGACTTGCATATTTTTCTCATTGAAAACAGAAAAAAGTTTATGAAATTCATTTTTTTTTTTCGTACCTTTGTACAATTTTGTTTGTTGATCAATTTGAGCAGTACCGTTTGTGGCCCATGTCATCGAGTGTCTCATAACATTTTTCTTTGTCTCTCCTGTTTTCGTTCCTTTTATTGATTTTGTTTACCTTCTGCAACAACTGCAGCATATTTTTTGTTTTTTTTTTTGCTTTTGTGTTCACGTTTCAATGAATTATTTCAACTGACACCATTTGCATCAAACTAAATAAAGGACATTATTTCTCCCCATTGGCCAATAGCAGTGTTTCGTGAGTTTCCTCAATTTGGAATTAGGTTAGGAATATTGAGCATTAAGCATTGAGCACACGACAACTGACCGTGAACGTGCTCGTTAAATTAAAAATCGGATTGTCATTATTTTTATGTCGTAACGATTCGTGCGATGGTCCGGCGACTTAATTGAATCGTCATTCCAATTATTATTAATATTATTGACGATAGCCAAATATTGTAAACGTAATGGTTTTTAATTCGATATACCCAAATGTTGGCATGCGTACGTCACGGATCATCGATTCAAAATTTCAAAAAATGCATCGAATGCATCAAACACCAAATTATGCATTGTTATTCGACACATAATCTTATTCTCCGTAATGGCAATCGCTATGATTGTTAAAATACGGCTGGGCCTAAGTGCGTGCGTTTTTGTTTATTCAAATAAACAGTTTTTTTTCGTGTAGTGATGAGCGATTCGAAGGCATTAAGAACTGGCCTCACATTATTATTATCAATGATCAATTCGAATCACCTCACACGCTTACGCAAAATAAACAAAACTCTATTAGAATCAAGAAGAGTTGAGTGAATACCAAAAAAAAAAAAATTAAATAAAATCGGGTATTTGTTTGTTTTCACTTACAATGGGTTCTATTTAGCTTTTCATGACCATCTTTCTATTTCAGATTTCTGGCTTTTCGCCGTAAATAACCACAAAATGATTGAAATACACAATTGAAAAATGACCGATCGAAAACTCTTTGGAACAGCCGATTACTTGAGTCGATAGCTCAACACACTTTGAACAATTGAAAATAAAGTGGTAAAAAATTCAATGAATACTTTCAGCAATTCGAACTGCATTCACCTTATTTGTATTGTTACAATGCATCTTAAGCCTATACTGCCAATAGTCAGTTCCAATAATTTACTCTGACGTTTCTTTTTGGTGCATTTAGAACCACTGAGTTAAATACTAAAACCATGTTAATAAATAATATTCAATATTCACTAAACTGTATTGGTGTTGACTGTATGTGTATTGAAAGTTAGTAACATGGTTCTATATCATTTAATTCAGTGGTTGTAAATGCATCAAAAAGAAACGTCAGCGTAAATTATTGGAACTGATTTTTGGCAGTGTATAGCGAATAAAATAAAAGAAATTTCTAAATAAAAATAATGGTGGCAGAATGGTGGCGCAATAGTAGTGCTCCATTCGCTTACAATATAAGATAGAATCTGTACATAAAAAAAGACAGGGATGGCATGTGAGAAAATTAAAGGAAAAAAATTGAATTTTAAAATAGAATTTCACGTATAGGTCTCTTTTCATTCATTTTAATGATCCTCTTATCCCCATACAATCGTTTCCGTATGCACAAACAGTTTTCCCTCTTAGACTCTTCGGTATCACGATTCAACTCAAGTTCTATTCTGTTTTATTTGTTTTTATCAATTTTAATGAATTTCATATCTGTTTTTCATTTTATTTTCATGCTCAGCATTTGTAGCTGATGAAAACGGTGAAACTGAAAAGGAACCTTCTGCAAACAGAAATAACAAGAAGAAGAAGAAGAAGAAGAAGAAGAAAGAAATGAAACCGTTTTATTCATTTTCAACCGAAAAAATGTATTTATGTTTTTTTGCCTCGTTAATTTTCATCTTATTTTATTTCATATATTTCATATTTTCAACATGCATACGAGGTGCTCAGTGTTCGGTGCTTGACTTAACGCACTTTTTGTGTCACAGCGAACCGAGAACAGAGATAAAGTGGTCGAGCTATGAAGGCTGTATGCAATGTTATGTATTCATCATCCGGAGAATCGATTCAAAATTCAGAAAAATGTGAATCAAACAGAGACAGAGAGGAAGATGGCTGGCTGGCTGGCTGTTTTTTTTCTCTTCTGTTTTATTATTATTTGTCATTTTATTTTATGTTGTATTTATGGCCCATGCAAACAAACATTCTGTTATCTGTTTCAAAATGGAAGCAAAAGAAAAAAGAGGGAATAAAATGTATACACTGAACAGCGCTGAACTAATCATGGTATGCATTTTTTTTGTTCTCCCGCCCATGTGGATCAAAATGCGAAATCCATTTAGATTGCGGCCCACCAACAAACACACAAAAAAGACCTCGGTCCAAAGGACAAAAAAATGAATGGGAATTTCCAAAAGCCAAAAACAAATTCGAAGGCCGAATGCCGAACGCGTAATATGTTAAATTTTATTATATATTATAGGTACTCGATACGGTTAGTTATGGCTCAAGCTAAAGTGTCTGCATCGCCGACAAACAATTCATATTCATTTCATTTTCTATCCAATTTTCCCATTCTGTTCTTTTTGTGTTCTTGTCCACACCTTCTTTCTTCGATTTCATATAAACGAAAATGCCTTTCCTCTGTGGCAACAATTCAATTTTGCTTTTCTTATGCACACAGCACATATTATTATCATCATTCGGCTCAATAGGTTCCGATGCGACCTGACAAAGTCAGCAATAAACATCGATGACAAAAATCGATTTAATATCTGATATCTGATGATGATCCAAGTTTTCGTTCAATCTATTCAGATATATGTATACATAGAAAACACTTGTCAATTTTTCTCGTTCTTTCATTTTTTCTTATATATTCGTTTCATTTTCATCAATTGATGTATCGTTGGTGGCATTTTCGAGCATTGTTATTGCTGTTTGTTTTTATTGTCATTCCGTCTTTCGATTTTCAGTAATTTTAAGTTCATAAGCAGAGAGATATTGTTGTTCGCACCCAAGAATTGGACAACAATTCACAATATTTGCTCATCAAACCAATCGGTTAATCTAGACACACAAGCCAAAGTAGAAAAACAAACCAAAAACAACGACAAATCTACATTGGACATTGATACCGGAGATAAACATGTCGATCGAAATTGCCAATTAATTGGATTACGATATGTTTGAATTTGATAATATGGCACGGAGTTGCTAATAAAAATGGCCACCACAGGCCACCAAGTGTAAAACAATTAAAGAAATCTTTCACTGTGTGTGTGCGTTTTTTTCTTCTCTTCTTCTTCTTTGTTCGATGAATTTTTGAGTTTAAAAATTTCAATAATTATCAGATTGACGCGTTCATCATGTTTCTCTCTTTATTTTTTTTTTTTTGTATTTTTTGTTCGTTTTAATTACACAAACAATATGCAGTGATGAACTCTCGTTTTGCTTCTTATGTGTGACTCGAATCAAATTCGAAATGCAAAGACAACAGACAAAAGCATGACAAAGACAAAATACAAGAATATGTAAAGTTTCATTTCAAATCTTCTTATCTCCATCGCTTTTTTTTACCGTAATCTAATCGTTTATAATTAAATTGTTTTACTAAGTTATTTGCGTCATTTATATTGAAAAAGCCAACATAGTTAAGGCAACAACAACAACAACAAAGTGTTGTTTAATAAAACAAATCAGTTGAAAAGCAGTTGATGCTATCTCTTTCATTCTTTGTATTTTGTGTGCGCATTGCGTACGTGTTGAAACGTAGCTCGTAATGCCCATCGAAAATAAATCGATGTAGGTTCAAATTATTAACCATGTTTGAGACTTCATCAAATGCAATACAATGGACATTTTTAGAGTTTGGAATTTGGAAAAAAATAAAAATTCACTTCGGAAAATCCGAAAAACATACTATATTCACCATTTGACATTCAAGATCATTGTAGGCTATGTAGCGTTAACTGGCGACATTGCTGCTGGGCCGTGCTCTTTAATTTTCTATTCTTTTTTCAATTTGATGTTAATTTTATTGGTGTGAATTTACCAATTTTCAATCGAATTCGGCTTTTGAAAATGAAAAAAAAAAATACACGAATTCCATGGAGTATGCAATATACTATAAAGTATATGTAGCGTGGGCATTGGGCATGTCATTCAGTAATAAATCATTCGCCATTGTTGATGTAATACATTTTTTCCACTGAAAATAATAATAATAAATAAAAGAATGTGCAAACGATCATACCGGAAAATGATAATATAGAAAAATGAAAGCGAAATAATTTACATGTACACACAATCATACAAACAATTTCGAGTACATGTGATGCTTACACCAGTTAAAAAGTGTTTGCGTTGTGTGAATGTGTGAATGTGTATTAGTAGTAGTATTTCGAATGTTTGCACATAAATATTTGTTCTGATATTAAATATGCATAAGTAGTTTATTATGTGTCATTAGCTAATAAAACCATATGTGCACAATAAAAATACACAGCACACAACACACAGCATACAATTGTATTAATACACGAAAAATTAGCGGCAAACCAATTTAATGTATAAATAGTATATTTCCAGGACATCAGGACGAATGATAAAAAAGCTTTAATGATTTTCGTGTCCGTTGATGAATTACCCATTCGCAAAAGTGCACCTAGCCGATGGAGCTTATGATCATTTGATAAAAATTGACTCAATCGACATTCTTCCTTTGCTATAAAGGCAACATTCATATTCAAAATAGTAATTATTTATTATTATGGCGATTGTCAAGTGGCAATTAATGATTAAGGGCACAACATCTATCATATGTTCAAATTTTCTTTCTTTTTCATGAAGAGCAAAGGAAATAGCATATAACTCTATGAATTAAATGACAAGAATATAAACAATTTGTTGTGGATCAATCGAAACAAAACGAAATAAAATAAAAATACATATTTTTCACACTCACACAATATTCGAAAATCCTATTTTAAAATAAGAATTGATACCTAATCTGTGCATAGCACGTAGCCAAACAGATTCAAGTTTAATACGCAAATATGGAAAACAATGGAAGAGAATTGTTCTGTTTACAGAATTCATCGGCTTAGGGAAATGTTGTATTTTTTTTCACATTTTACAAATCGAAATTTATTAATAGATTTGAATTGCACTTTGCACTTAATGGAAAATTGTCCGGTGAAACGAACCCGTACGATGCCTCCATATCCAAATTTGACTTTTGATTCTATTGAAATCCATGCGAAAAAAAAAATCATGAAAAATATAGTATCATAAAAATAAACATTATTATGAACGCAATGTGACTATTTCGAATATTCATTCTCTTCAATTTTCCAATGCAATGAAGAAAATTATTATTTATTTAGTTGCTCTGATGCTATTATCCTCATTGAATGATTGTTGTCTTTGTTGTTGTTGTTGTTGTTCGCATTGGTTTCTGTGTGTATTTTTGATTTCATTGTCATTTTCCCATTCAGCAATCGGCATTCAGCATTCTCTTCTCATTTTTGATGAAATGTTCAATATTTACCGAATGCTGCTGGTGCTTTTTGTTATTGTTCTACTCCAAACTCAATATTATTGTCAGTCTATGTTATTTTATAAAACAATGTATAATATTAATTTGTTAAATATTTGAATGGGGAATTTATGCAATGTGATCGAATTGAATGCCGATGCGTACAGTTCAATATGCGAAAGCGAGAGTGTAGAAAAAAAACCCAACGAAAACGAAAACAACAACAACAACAATATACTAACAAATGCGAAATGTGAAGAGGAAACAAAACGCGTTTTCAAGAATTTGAATGGAAAAAAAAGGATATATTTGTGTATTCATTCCTGGCATGACTTTTGGATCTATATACCGTTGTGTGCGATAAGCAAAGAAAAACAACGAGAGAAAAAAAGTGTATAAAAACGCATAAAACACACGGTTGTGTCGTGCCGTGTCTGTTTGAACGCCTTTTCCCTTTTCATTTTACATTTTTCTGGGTTTATATCGCAGCCTTGTTATCATTCGGATGTTTGGATCGATTTTTTTTCTTTCTTCTTCCCATTTGTATCGATTACTTAATCGTCTCAAGTCGACTTTCGAACGGTGTTCAAGTCACATAAACAACAAAATATATCTATTCTGATGATGGTTGGCGATATAATTCGTTACTATTATTATTACAGAGCATTTGGTTTGGCATTCCATATATGTCATCATCTGACTGAGACAGTCTTATGATTGAATATGAAATTGAAATTGAATTAACGAAATTGTGAAACAAATCAAATAAATTGATCGCTAAAGTAAATTAATGCCAATCATTTTGACACTTTTGTGATACATTCATATTTGTGCGTGTATTTTTATACGAAGAAATGAAATGAGAAATGAGAAAACATTTTATGGGTCAAGCATATTGCAAACAGCCTGACAAATTATTATTATTATTTGGCGCAAATATGGAATTGAATAAACATGTTTAGTCTAATTGAGGTGCACAACATGATCATGTTAAAACATAACACACTATCCTCTATTCATATTCCATTTGTGCCATATTTATACTTAATATTCGAGAAAATATTTAACAGTTTATACGAATCCCGCGTACGCTGGTCCAACAATGCTTGACTCCCATGCCTAATATATATAACATAAGCTTAATCGTGGACGTTGGGCAAATATTTTGGTTTTTTATTTTTCTGGCTTAACAAAAAAGAAAGAATAAAAACATTAAATATTTATCTTAAAAAAAAAAAAAGAAGTATTCTTTGCATTCGACTGGCTGCCCATTCTAGTGTCCGTATTCGTACGGCATATGAATGAATCGGATTTGAGCTAACACAAGCACCACATCTCACAATGGCCAGATTTGTAAATATATTTAGATCAAATTTTGTACAAAGCCAATGATCTGCCTTTGTGCCAACCAATACTCTTTGCATCGAATGCAAATAAATAAATAACAATCGAACGTCACACGAAACACTTTTCAACTTCAATAAATAATACATTTGCAATGTAATTCATTGAACAAATTGTGTGTTTATTTGCATATTGGCTGAAAGACTTGAGCCACATAAATCGTAATTTGCTTAGCCAACAAATGAAAAGAGGAAAAACAAATCAATCAATTTATCATTAGTTTTGAATGGTGGCTTTTGTTACTGTTTAACGTATAATTACCTCAAAATTCATTAACAACTCGAATCAATTCAATCAAAAATCGAGAGTGAGTGTTAGAATTTAAGGAATCATATAAGTTAAACACAACAATAACAACAATTTATTCAAATTAATTAAATTATGGAAATTGTATATTCTTTGTGGCCATAGACCATTACAAAATATTCGAATTGGATATCAAAACTTTTTTTGTTCGCATCCCAAAAATCAAGGAAAAAATTTAAATATCTCTAACAGACAAGCGAGGATCTTCGTTGTGTGTGTGTGTGTGTGTGTGTGTGTGTGTGTGTGTGTGAC
>GL501517.1:6121389-6136608 GCA_000149185.1 Mayetiola destructor
GAGAGAGAGAGAGAGTTTAACCATTAACGTACACTATGACAACGACAAAGAAAAAAAACTTTGCAAAATCGATGATGATGATTTTCAATCGAATATATTTTTCATACAAAGAGCATCTTGCATTTGAAACGATGTAAATGTAACAACATTTGATTAATGTGAATATGGATTTTGGTCGATTGTGATCAAAAGTAAGAACGAATAAAATGAAATAAAAGAAGATATTGATCCGATTAAATAAATTATATATCATAAATGAAAAAGAACCATTTTCTTGTTAAAAGTTTTTCCTTATTTTTGGCTGACATCAACGGTGATTCGATTGCCGAATGCCACAGCCCGCGGTGAACAAAAACGATACAAAAGAAAATACTAACAAAATGAAACTATGTTTCTGTAGATGGGATTTATGGAAATGACCCTATTTTGATATAAAACTTCAGCCAAAACCATCATGGATTGATTGCAATAATGCAAACACAAGAGCATGAGAAACATTATAGCGAAAAAAAAGATATATCGAAAAATTGGTTTTTAGTTTAGGTTTTTCCTTCATTGTGATGAAATGGCAACGTCAATTCTACACTGAAACAATATTAATAAATCAATTTCTCTTGACATCATGTGTTTATAATACATAATATGTATATACATATTATATTTTTTCCCATACCTGGCATAAAAGCTGAACAGAACGGAGCCGCTTATTCTATATGTAAACGAAATAAATGATCGAGAAAGATGATTTGGTGGCAGGCGAAAGATAAATTGTGCGAAAAAAAAATTGACGAAAATATTGACATCAAATTTTTTCGCATCTTTTTTAGGTTTCGACTGCGGCACTGATGTTGTTATTAGAGTAATTGACTGCAATTCGGGAGGATTATTTTTTTTTTTGTCTAAATTTTCAGCGTGATTATTGATTGAGCCCGTTAATTGTATTTATTGCATTTGCTGAGAAAGCAGAGACCACATGGTGCAAAGCGCAAAATTCAATGCAAAAAAAAACATACAAAACATTCGAAAGTCCAAAACCAGTTCAGTTGTGGCAATTCATTAAATGCTACATGCAGACAGAATCTTCAGTTACAAAACCAAATATATAAATTGAACTTCCATAAAGTTTAATACGTTTGACCATAATAATGTTTGGTGATTTATGAGTTTGGTCAAGTTGGATTTATGTATGATTCAGTTACCAGCATTACGCCATGGATTAACGAAAAACTGATGTCTAGCAATAAGATTGATTTGTTGTTTCAGCATGAATTATTATGGCCGTATAATAATTTTTCTTTTGGAACGAAATTCTGTCTGAATGGAGGAATTAGTATGGAGCAAATTTATGGCATTTGTTCTCATTCAGATGGAATTTGAACGAATTCACAAAATATTCTTCGATTGATATTTGAAATTTGTATATAAGTTTCAAATTACACGATGCGACATTTGATCTCATGGAACAAACATTAATTTACATGAGTTCAAATCCATTCATCGATGGTAGCAAATTTAAAACTGAATTCCAATCAGCAAAGTAAATAAATCATCGCTCAGAATGGTCGGCGAAATGGAATCGAAAGTCATCAACATAACACACACACATGGGACTTCAACGAATAAAGATGAGAGACCGAATGGTGGTTGAACGAGACGCTTGTTTGTCGTCGGAAAATTGGCGATTTTCCTTTTCTTTTTTTTTCTTTTTTTATAGAACATTGTGGCCAGTATCGATCGACAAGTGACACCTCTTACTCATCACAATGTACGCATTTTTGCTACGGAAACAGAAGAAAATCGAATTGACATAAAAGGAAAAACAATTCGCAAAAGAAAAATAAATATGAAAAAATTAGATCGTCGACCTTTTGTACTCACTCTCATCACTCTTTTTTGTATGCGGCATAGTGTACAGGGTACAGTGTATAGTGTACAATGTGCATATAGCAGTCAATCTTAAACAAAAACAAAACGCTCTTGCTTGAATGATGATAGAATGAATTGTAGAATGATTGCAGTGCATTTGTTAAGTTTTTGTTTTTGTAACAAAGTGCAAAAATTACAGGAATAATATAGCTCATGCACATACTTTCATATTGCATACAGACACCAAATAGCGAAGCGAGAAGCGAAGCAAGCGGATGAAATGGTAGAAAAGAGGCAAAAATAGAGGGAGTTTAAGACGAAAAAACCAACGAGTATAAAATGGTAAAATTGAAATTGCTTAAAACAAAAGCGACACGAACAACTAAAATGTACTAAAGTGTTACAATATCGTACATATCCGTTTGCAAGCATGTTTATGTTTACAAACTTCGTTTATTTATTCAATCAGTGTTGAATTACCCAGTTAGATAGAGTCGCAAATGTTCACTATTTTTCCCCAATTCTGTAGTCATTTTTGGTTGATTTTTCTTTTCTTTTTTTTCTTTCTTTCTTTGGTCGGAACGGCTCGCTCTATCTTCATTTCGTTTGCCATTCAATGTGATCTCCTTTCTTTTGAAATGAAATCGCGTCTGTCGGGGAGTGACAATGAACATACAACAACATATTCATGAATACAGTTATATTTAGATACAATAAAAATGGTGGAAAATGCGAATGGAATATGTTGTTGCATTGATGACAGCCAACAACATCACTGCACAATTTGATATTCCGATTTGATGAGTGTTTATGATCAACACATTTTCGATTTAGAATGAAAATAACAGCGGGAGAAAAAGAATGAAATGCAGGCGGTGGCCCACGGTCTTAATAATAATATCTTGTATATCATATATATGTTGATAGCAATGCCGTGATGCCAGCATATTCAGTTAATAGCAATTTGCGCTTTTTTGTGTGTATAAAATCCATTCGGAATTGGCCAATCGAAACATAGAAATGAAGGTGAATTACTGATTCTTCTTTTCACTTCTCAGCTATACGGTAAAAACAAATGTACTCTTCAATTTTGAACAATGGACATTGGACAACATGTAATTTGGGATCATATTACAATGCGACCACCGATCAATAAATTGTAAGCTGAAACGTTGATGAATTTTCTATTTATGTAGTGATCAACAATCAACAATGGCAAACTTGCACAGACATACTTTATGTATAATTACTTGAAAGGCATTTGTGTTATTATTGGCTCATTGTTTCGGATATGGCGTGTTAATGGAAAAGTTTTGTGTAGTTAAGCTAATGATAAAGGCTCAAAGCATCTTATTACAAATAAAACTATGTTCGATGAAATTTAATTCGTTTGTTTGTATTTGCTTCGGTTTGAGCCACAAGCTTAAATTGCATTGCCAAAGTAACGTGTATGGGAAACAATTTCATTTTACATGAATGTTTAGGGATAGCATGCATTATTATTCGAAATTCTGAAACATTATCTATCAACATTTTGCTTCGATGCTGATTTTTGTGGTACAGCTGATTTTTTGGGTATCGAGGAAATTGATATTTTCATTTTATTTTCATGCAGTTAATTAATATTATTATTATTATTGGCGATGTATTTTTGTTTTCATACAGAATGTATGCATCACATCAGGGTGTGTACGACTGTACGAATGTTTGCCCATTCATTTTACTGTGTTCGCTCCTCAATGTAATTATATTTTATTATGACCTGAATATTTATGTCATTGTGATTAAGAATTGCCTGATCTGTTCATATCTGATCATGATTATGGGAAAATATTCATGAAATTCTTTTCTGTTGCCATCGATTTATCCCCTTTTCGCTTTTGAGCCCCATTCCAAAAAAAATGATCAATTCCGTGCACATCAAAAACAATGAATATGTGGACATTATTTGCCTATTTTAGTTTTCATATTTACCTTTTATGACTCGTTCGCTAGCCCTTTTTTGCCCATAAAATTCCATTACCTCACACTTTTCCGTACTTGTATACAATAATAATAATGCGTCCATGGTTGATAAATTCAATTTACTTAGCCTGATCGTCCGGTGTCTCATCTGACACATATACAACGATCACAAAATGATAATGAAAATGATGTGAAGAGAGCGGCGCCGCTAAGAGACTGTCCTTTCTTCTTTTGCAGCTAGAGCGAAAAGTTAAAATAAGAAACAATATACTTGGAATCAAAAGAATGAGCATATAACAACAGCATTGAGAACCCGAAAGAAGAAAAACAAAATAGCAACCAACCAATAAACAGAAAATACAAAAACAAGTGGAATAAGTTATATACGAATGCAAACGGCAAACGGCAAACGGTCGTAACAAGTAAATGTGCTTTCGCGAGTATGTGTACAATTGTGTATATTCTTTTCGGCTTGAATAAATATTATTGCAATAAATATTGACAAAAGGCGCTGCTTTTCATCTCTTGAGTCTATTTGAAATGGGAAAACAATTTACGGTGTGCGTAAAATATGACAATGCCGGCAAGATGATGATGATGAGAATAACGATGACGACAATTGACACCAACAATGGTTTGGTGGATTGAAAAATGGAGAGAAAATAGATGTTGCCGCCAATAATAATAATAATAATAATCGGCATATCATCAAATGGATTTTTTTTTTTGCAAAAAGGCAGACAAATTTGGAATGACAACAATACAGCTGGTTTTCTCCGTTAATTCATTCAATAATAATCAATATAAACTTTATTATGAAATTCGAAGTCAAAATATTGAAATATTAGTTCAACGTAAGGAGTCAGGTGATGTTGTTGTTCGTAAATTTTTGTTCGTAAGCAATATTCAAGATGAAAAAAAGAACAGTCCTTGAACATTGAAACGAATCGCTTCGAATGATGAAAAATTTCCGATTTGTGAAGGTTGAAATTTCATTCCAAAATGGCGGTAAATATTGAACTTCTGATCATTCCCAACCAAAAAGGGATCCAATATCATCATGGAATCGATGTGAATATTCAGAAATATTTGATGGGTGTTGAAAAGTATCCGATTACACTATTTATATCACATTCCAAACATAGGCTCAAATCATAATGGCGAACCAGAGAAATGTATTCTTCGGGCATCGGCACATTGTGTACATTGTACATTTACCATGTATCATATTCATTGCTTGATTGCATTTTCAATGGAAATAACTTAAGAATTAAATAATAATCTCAAATATAATCTCATTCCGTTTGAGAATTTGAAAGAAAATAGAATGAACTTTGGTGGCCGGAAGGTATTCGAATTCATTTTACAATTTTGTTTTTTTTTTTTCATATACAAGTTGTAAACATTTTTAAATTGTAAATTGACCAATCCTGGGCATCATCAAGCATTCTTTATAAAAACTAATCAGTGCTTTGCCAGGTTATTCTATGTATATATTCCAAAACTGAACATGTCTGATGTTGAGAGAGTCGAATGCATCATTGAAATATTAAATATGTAGTTTGTGATCGCGTGTTCGCTATGTAAACGTCGAATGAGTCGAGCGCAGGGAAAAAGAATGACAAAATAGCAAATACTTACAGGGTGTTTCACATAAGCTTTAGAGTTTTTTTGTGTGAATTTGCAAGAGTACACACTTTTGGAGGGAAAAGTACGGCCTGCAAAGTGAAATTCAGAATTTTTACTCGATAATTAAGCCTACACCATAAAAATGAATCAATTATATGAAACACCCTGTATATAAATATTTTTTTTTTCACATAAAAATCCATGTACGTTGTACGTGCATACGCGTTCAATACCCTCAGTGATCTGATCATTCTTTTATTGTGTGCATGAAAATTTTGATGATAAATGATTATTATTATTATTATCATTGTTACAATGATAAAATGAATTAAAAATATATGTGTGATGAGTGTGCTGTTAATGTCGACTGAAAAAACGTGGCCCACACCGGAAAAAGGCTTTATTCTCATAGCCCATGAATGGAACTTTTAATAGTAATAATCAAAAAACAAAAATTATTTTATCGTTGAAGAGAATTAAGAATGGAATCAATGTCGTTCTGTGTATAAACTTTGGATTCCCGTCCATAAGTATACATCCACTTTTGTGCAGTGTGACAATAATTCGAGTATGCGTCTGTATGGCAGCCCCTACATGTGTGTATATATGTGTGTGCTGTGTATTTCGATTATATACATATTTGGATTGAGCATTGAGCACGGCTCTAGTGTCTATATGTACATAACATACTTATACATGCATATAACAAATGAATATAATAAAGAAAAAAGAAAAAATTAACCATGGGAGAGTCTCCAGTCTCCAGTCTATCGTTCTCTTTCACAGCAGTCAGCATTAAATTACGTTCGTTGTATACACGGTGGATGTGTATCTTCATGCTAGATTGTGTCGCTTAAATGCTATTCAGGCAAATTGAACAACGCGCAAACAGACTGAGTCTGTCATTCAGGCACACATAAAACGAAATAAATACAGAATACAGAAGAATCACACAAATGGAAAAAAAGAAGGAAAAAGCAATGAAAAAAATAAAAAGAACTTTTACCGAAATTGAAAAAGAAGAGAAAAGATATTTATTGCGCATAACTGCTATTAATAACAAAATGGGGGAATTTGATTTTCTTTTTATATGCTCGTTTTTACATCGTTCATTCCTCTCTTTGTAGCAAATTTTTCCGTTGAATCTGGAAAGCTTTAAATTTGTGACCGATTCGCAGAATTTTGCTATACAAAAACGGAATTAGGTAAAACAAATATCGAATAGGCCCAACACTGAATAGAAACTCACTTTCAGCAATTAATCCGTAGATAAATTTCCAATTGTTTCTGAAAAATTTGCCATAAAAAATTGGCTTCACATCAAAACCATTCTCGAATATCAATGGTTTAAAAATGTATAAAAACAGAGAAAAAAAACAAAACAAAAATGCTGAAAAATCGGTGAAAAAATAAATTTTTCAAAATGAACACATAAATCATGAACAAAACAAATAGATTCCAAAACAATGTACATATCGTATGTATAAATGACCACATATCGTACGTGGTGATATGATTTGTATTAGATTGAAGTCGAATAAAAATTATTCGTCAAATAAATAAATAGATTGGAAAACGATTAGCGATATGCGGCCATTGCTCATTGTTCATTCACTGATGATGATTATTATTATTATTGTTCGAAAATGAAGTGAAATGTTTGGATTTGGCCGTTCAACGTACATCAACGCCAAAGTAAAAACAAATGAAATTGTTATAGTTTTAATCGCTGAAATGAAAACAGTAATCACAAATCCATTTTGGAACTGTATAATAATAATAATAATAATAATCATAATAATAATAATAAAAAATACAACTTAACAAAACGAGAGAAAAAAAACTACTATTTATGTGTTTAACAAATATTTGGAATTTGTTTGAATTGATATGAACGCCTCCGGTTGTATACAAATCAAATAATAAGCCAAGAATCAATCGATTTTGCTCCTATCTACTTCGTGTTTTTGGAACAACAAATCGGATTCCGAAAAGGACCAACATTTCATTCATTGGAAACTCTTGTGAGTGAGGGAGCGAGAGGGCGAAAAGTCCGAGAAAAAAATAAAATAAAATAAAACAACATTAACAACAATAACAACAGGCAAAAATGAAATAAACACCATTTAAAGTACATTCAATATCGTTTGAATGGAGTCCAACCGAAAAATTTGCCGTGTTAACATAGCAAACAATGGCAGCTTTTTCACCCGATAATGAAGTGATAAAACAAAGTCGTCGATGACAAATAAAAGAAGCATTGTGTGTGCGATTGTTTGTAATCAGTACGTTCAACATTCAACATTCAACATTCAATATTCTTGGTAAACTACCCACTCAATATTGTTAAATCATTGACTCTGGCAACAACTTTTACTGTGATTTCCATTTCTTTTCACTTGTTTTTTTTCTATTCTATTTATATAATATGTGTGTAATCCGGCGAACTTTGATTTTTGTAATTTGAATTTGATAAAAGAGTACCAATGCCTGAATTTAATGCATAAATCATTTAAACTAAACGGTAAAATGCCATCATTTGGGGGCAACCAATCGAAATGATAAGAATCATTTGGTGTCTGAACTTTGGAACATGAAATTTCATCTTTTTCTTTGAACTTTCGATAAAACAGACACGAATACAATAACGCACAGGATGATGGATTCATGTGAAAGAAATTAATTGTCGTGATTTCGAATTGTATTCTCCGAATCGAAATCAATTGCTTGAGAATGTCAACGGATTTCATTTTTAAGTTGAAAGAGAACAACCAAATAAAACATCTTTTGTCATTCTATTTACACTTCGAAGTTTGTACACACTGTGTGAAATTTATCACCAATAATCGCTATGGCTTTGGACAACGTGCAAGAGCACGAATTCCGATTAATTTAAATGAAAACATTGCCGGTTTTATATTGAATGCAAGGCCCAAAACTGAGAAAAATAGAAAGAGACGGAATTTCCATCCCGAAAAGCTAAATATAAAACAACAGCACGAAGAAAAAAAAATCGTCCTAATGTGATCATCATCGTTTCATTATTTATTATTTCCATCAAATATTACATCAAACGTGTTATGTACATTATTCGATATTTTTCCCCATTTTTTCTCTCTCTTTTTTTTTTGTTTTTGGAATCGTTCCTTTTTTTTCGGTGTTCAATTTTTTTCTGAAAAAAAAACACACATTTTTTTTCATTTTTTTTTTTTTCGAAAAACTTCACGTACGCGTATGGAACCGTACACTTTGACCGCTTTGTTTGCATAACTCATTCACTGTGTATTTCAATTTCATTGGAATTTTCGAAATATATATATTGGCCTTTCTTCTCTCATTCTCTTCACCTTAAATATTGTCAATATTGGTTCAATTTGTGAAGTAAATTTTAACAAGCACATCGTATTTCGATTTTGTCTTCGGCATTGAAAGCGATCGATTAGTTTGATGATGTGAAGAGGTTTTCAGCCAAATGAAATTGTATTGGAAAAAACAAAGAGCTATTGACAGAGATAAGTTTAGGGAACAGATAGATACACGCGTATTAAGGAAATGCATCGCCGATTTTCCATTTCAATTGAATTCGCAATCAAATTGACTTTCAGATTAACGCTAAAATGATGCATTTGAAGGCCACATAAAACTGGTAAAATGTCAATGACATTCCTACACTAATATGACAAATCGCTATTTATCATCCGACGATAGTTTTTATTTTCATTTAGAATTAAGTCGTATTTTTCTAGGAATTTCCAATGGCTCGAGAATCGTCACAAAAATGTGAGAATAAGAGGAAGGGAAAACCGAAAAAATCATAAAAAAAAACTTTTTCATCATTCATTATGAGAATTGTGAATGATTTTGTTGTCTTTCATGTCAATGCACCGTCGGTGTCTAGGTACATTTTCTTTTCTTTTTCTTCACCAAATTTTCACTTGACACAGTGATGAAATTTGGCTCATCATCCAAATCAAAGAATAGAGTTTTTTTTTGCCATTTTGCCGTCGCTATTCGGACGGTCCATAATTTTTTTTTTCCATTTCGTTTAAATGTGAAAGCTAAATTTTTCAATGGGTCTTCGGTGCATATGAGTGAATTCTAAATCGTATCGAATTCCAACATTGTTATTAGATAAAATCTACTTTGAATGTGATAAGCATTCTCCGATAAACTGATTCGTTATCTGATATATATTTATTTATATCTTTGAAGCAATAAAATGTCACAGTCCAAGAGCATGCACGCTGTACGGCAATATTAAAAATGAGTGACGATGAAACAGGAAAAACATTGTGAACGAAGAAAGGAACAACAAATTGAAGAATAAAATGATAATTCTAAATGTTTTGATGCCTTTGAGGCGCATTTTTTTTTTATGCATTTCAAATGTCAATGGCGTTCACACGCCATTTCAATTACGATATAAAACCGACCGACCAACAGTATCAGCCATTGAAGTGATTATTATTATTATTAAAATTGGATAAGCAATAAGTAAATGTGCGCCTTCTTTTATCTGTTGCATGTTAAAAATTAAACCGAAATAAATGAGACTGTGAAACGCACCAAATAACAATAACACCAACAATACAGATAGCACAACAATTGCATTTGTTCATCGAAATAGAGAAAGAAAGAAAGAAAGAAAAAAAACGATTTAAAATATTTTATTGGTTCAAAAAAAAATTCGGTAAATTTCAAGTTTGCCCTTTATCGGCATCAATTCAGAATGAAAACAAAAACATACGCCGCCCTTTCAATGCCAATTCGTGACACTGTTCCATTCGATTGAAGGTATGCACCATGCACGTAGACCATGAACAAATCACATATGTGCGTATTTTATTGTATATTTACTCACTATTATTATTATTGGAGAAAAAAAGAACCGCTGCACGTAAAAAATCATATTTGAACTTGTGACGTTTCCATTAATCGGTAATGGACATTGATGTAAATTGTAAATGCTTCGTTTGATGAATTTTTTTCATTCGGGAAATAAAAACAATTTTCTGCAACGTCAAACCGAGGATATCGCGCATATATTTTTGTCGAATTGGTCATGCGATCTCTTTTGTATTATCCGCACCGAACGTTCCTACGATTTGTTTAAATATTGAAACATATAGTTCACGACAAATGAGAAACGTATAATGAAAATCTTGAATTTGCTATTTTTTTTTTTTTCGTTCACTTTTAAAATGATATGATAATGTAGTTTCAGGTCAAACAATTCATATATATTTAATTTCATTTGATTTGACTTTGGAAGAAGAGGGTTAAATTTGATTTGTTCCATAAATGTGGGGAACTTTTATGCCAATCAATGCAATTAATTTTTGCCGTATAGCAATTGAAACGCGTGAGCTCAAGGTGAATGATTGGCAGAATTCTCTTTCTTTTTAATTGTGTGTGTGTGTGTGTGTTATTTTGTTTGAAGAAGTGACAAAAATACTTTATCGAGGCCAGAAGTGAAGAAAAGATTGAATCGTGACCCAAAACCACCACCAAATGGGCCGAATAAACGAGAAAAACTCTACGCAAATATTTAAATAAATGCATGAAATTGGAACATATGAAAATAATTTTATTTTATAAAGTGTACGAATAACGCACATATGCGATGAAAATTTATATGCTTTTATACTTTCCTACATTCATGCGATATCCAATGAATCATATGCACAATTTTCAACAACTTTTCCTTGTCATGCTGTTGACTTCTAGAATAAAAATAATAATAATAATAATATGTAATTCAAAATGGAAAATTAACAAACATACGCCATACCGAATGCGAACGAAGAGAAAGAATCATACACACAACCACACACAAATGAATAAAAAAAAGTTTACAATAAATAGCTTCAGGTGATTTAATATGAGAATTTTTCATTTATAACAATTGTTTCTTTGAATAAGTAAATTATTAAACAGGCCGATCTGTACTGTACTGTATACGGTGCTGTGTGACGAACACTGACTAACAATTGAAGTAAATCGTTAATGTTGGAGCGAAAAACTCAATCAAAATTATTTTGCGCGCATCAAACATGATCATTTCATGAGATTTATTTAAAATGTGGTGAAGCTGTTGGCCCTTTTAGCAAAACTAATCCATGATTATTAACTGTCTAAATGAGGGCCAACTATAACCCCTTTCGCTAGAGGAAAGAAAAATGAGTCAATTGGCATAGCTCTTCATCGAGACATTCTCCATACTATGTGATTCAGCTGTATTTGAATCAAAATCACAGTTCAACAAATGCAAATATCGAACAAGAAAAAAAAGGAAAACTTTCAATGAAATTGATTTGTGGTGTATGTGTCGATGAATTGAACGCCAATGGTCATGAAATAAAAGTTAAGTATTAAGTTGGTTGGTTGGTTGGTTCTCTTTTTGATTTGAATTCAATTAAAAATGTACGGTGTATGTGTGTGTGTATGCTTCAACTGTCTATCTGTGATGAAAGCTGATGGGTTTTTGTCAGTTCAACAATCCAAATCCAACAACAACAAAAACAATAAAGATAAACCGACACACCAAATCCATCGTACAATAGACACTAGAAACGGGTAAATGTTAAATATTAAGAATCATAAGCATACTGTGTGCGAGACTCGCGAGCATGAAAATATTATAAGGAAATGATTTTTTTTTTTGAAAAAAAAGCAGACAGATGGGTTCGATTGCGATTGCTGCTTCAAACGTAAATAAGTGTTTTGAATGAACACGAATGATAACAGGACAGCTCTCTTTATAGGAAAAAAATAAAAAACAAATAAAAAACTAAAAGACACGCACACCAACCAACCAAACAACCAACCAACCGACCAATAACATTGAAACCGGCAAAAGAATTATTGTATTGCACCCACAGTCATTTGATTTTCGGCATATTCAGTGATCCCATCAATGAGACAGCATTAAAAATTGAGAATGTTTCGATTCAAATAATAAAACTGTTCGGATTCAGTTGAAAGCGAAAAGCTTTGCAACAAATGTGCACACTGTACAATGATTTGAACATCATTCAACATTTAACAACTATATTAGTGAGCGGTGAGCGGTGAGCGGTGAGCAATGAGCAATGAATATACGTATACATATCACGATTGCATATACCATTTTCTAAGTGGTGATATATGGTATGTTGTATGTTGGATTTGAGGCATGCTTAGGCGCGCAATCAATAAAAATAATAACACATGTTCACAATATTTTTTGTTTGGTTTGGCCGCAAACGCATTCTCGTGGCAAATAGTTTTTTTTCTTCTTCTTCTTTTTCTTTCGATTTCAATATGAATTGACAAATGGAACCGCGGAGACACGAACTAAGCAATTGTTCGATATTTTGATGTGTGGCTAGATTTGTTGGTTGGTTAGCTCGGTTGGTATGCGATATTGTGTGCTAATGCATTCTTTAACTATTTCATATCAATTGTATTTAGGGCCGCGATGGTTCTGATCGATGTAAGGTGCATTCCATCCACTACATCAATTCCAACTGTCAACCCAAGTGGTTTATTGATGTCAATGATAACAATCGTTAATGTTATCGTGCCATCAGCCAAGTATATTGAATAAGTGGTCCTGCTGATCATGTTATCCATTGTTATATTGGATGGTAGAAAATTTTCCGATATTGTTTATCCAAAGTTGTTTGGGAAATCTTTCATTTTGAACATTTTCGGTGTAAAATTGGATTTTCATTTGAAAATGTATTAATTAGTTGATGCAATTCAAAATTTGAATATCGTTGATCGTGCATCTCGATCGTCATAGTATGTGAATGAAGAGATGCAAAAATAGAACACTTACCGCCCTAATTCGAAAAAGAGTACCAATTTCTTTCTAACTTCGGCATTTCAATTGCAACGATTCGTGAAGCCAGGCGGTTTCGGATATGAGCATCAATTTCAAAACGTACAACAATTTTTTATCTGGCTGTTAGCAGCTTCAAAAGTTTTATACCGACTCATGGTGTTTCCCTTCCCCTCAGAACTTTTTCTTTACTCCGATTTTAAATGCTATTTCATCGAAACGAACGGGAAGAGAAACGCTGAACAAAGTGCTTGATATCATTTTATTATTGAATTTGTCTTTATCTCGAAATGAGAATAAAATTCTGGAAGATCGTGAAATTCCATGCGCATTACAACAACGAGTTTCGAAGGTATTAAAAATCAAAAGCCGGTAAAATACCATTCAAATAGAAATGAAAATGAGATAGAGAAATGTTTGCAATGAAAGAAAAAAATTAAATTGAATAGTAGTCGTCGCCGTTATCGCTGTTGTTCTCATTGAGCACAACAAGTATTCCTTTGTGTCGTACGAATAAAGCCTGCGGAGCTGTACTTATTCTTTAATCTTTTATATTTTTGCGATAAGTATTTAATATTGCGTTGCTTTTCCTGTAATTTTTATTTTTTTTTTTGATATCGACCAAGTGTTTTTAGAGTCTGAGCTGGATAATATCGGTAACATCTTCAACGCAATAATCGACAGATGAAATTGAAAAACTGGAAACACAAAGAAAAAAAAACTCCAACAGAACGAACATGATATCGGTGATATTCATGAACGGAATTCCAAATAAGAGGAAACCCCAAAATATTATCGACCAATATTTTTCCGCATTTGGTTCAAGTGTTTATTTGTGTTGCAAAAAAAACAAAAAAGAAAAGGGAAATCGAATGAAAACGATGCACACATTACATACTGCATACTTTTGAGTTTGAAAATGAACAAAAACAAAATTTGAATGATTTCCAGTTCCTCTGTTTAAAATCAAACATTCGGCTCATGTTCACCGTTCACAGCCAATAGAAAATCGATAGATTTCCACATTTCCAAAGTCGCTTTTTTAGATTTGGGTTCCAATTTCCAATAGAAGAGATGAATAGAAAAAAAAAATTGCAGGCAAAAAATATCATCATCGACCATCTCTAAGACAAATGTGCGCTACAAACAAGTATGATTCATGTGCACAATTCACAGACGCACAAAGTCCTAAAACATACAATGTTAAACGGTAAGATAACGACAAAGCCATCATAATCGAAAAATCAATGAATTTTATTTGCATTGAAGTCGTGCAGAAAATAATTTGCACAGATTCATTCATCGGTATTCAGTATTCCAAAAATGTTTTGTATTCGAATTCGACTGTGCTACAGTCTCTGAATAAAAGGTTATTGACGATGGCTGACATCAATATTGAGTTGGCGCTACAATACTATCAAAATCTAAAGTACAAAATATACACAATGCTTTCGGCAAGAGTTTCCATTTGGAATTTCTCTTCTTTTTTTTCAGATGCTGCTGCTGCTGCTGCTGTTCTAATCCGTTTCGTTTGGACGATAAAACGGTGGCTATTCTATGTTCGACGGTTGAACATTGAATCACATTGATTCGAATTCGATGCGTGTTTTTTCTCTTTCTTTGAGTCTGTCACTCTTTTGTGTTAAGAATTCGAAATTGCAAGGCAATGTGATTTGATTTCAGTATATTTGCTTTGTTTTTTTTTTTGTTTACCATGCGTCGGAATATAGTACATCGATGACGTGTTAGCATTGCCTAGACAGTAGAGCTGGCCACGAACATGATTTTTGCTGTTCGTGTTCGTTCGTGTTCGTAAAATGTTCGGAAAAACTGTTCGTGTTCGTTCGGAACAAAATTTGCCGAACACGAACAGTTGTTGTTGCAATTCATTGCGAGCGCTTGAAATTCACTCGCTCCCAAAAAATCGCTCGCTT
>GL501517.1:6139992-6158059 GCA_000149185.1 Mayetiola destructor
GTGGACAGCTCTACTAGACAGAACACCTTTCAAATGACCTCCATATAGATGAATCTTAATTCACCAATCTATTTTGAAGATCAATCGATTGAATTCATATTCCAATGATTTTATTTAAAATTCTCTTGACATAAATGATGAAAAATGAATGCATCACAATGTATTGTTAAGCACAAAATGGAATTCTTCTCAATATATGAGCAACTGGATCAATGAAAACAACAAGATCTGAAGCTTATAGGGTCTGCATCTTGGATGGGAAAGTTTTCTGTACATTCTTCGCCATCTGTATGTCAAATGTATAAATTAATTCAAAATTGTAAGGTTTTGGCCGAAATTGACTTTTATTCTTAAATATCAATTAAAGTTAAGTTGTTTTTCGATTGAAATTCAAGTTTTATTTTCTGAATTTTCTACCAAAATAAATTGTGACTAAATTGTGTCACTATTTTCCATGCTGCTCACTTTCTTCAATAGCTCGGCTATGGCTTCGGCCTTCACATTTTCTTGCATTTTATCCTGTAATTTGAATCGAATATCATCCATTTTTCCATGTTCATGATATTGATATTGTTTCATTTTAACAAACCTTTTTGCCTTTAAGTGTTTTGGCTTCTTCGCACGCAAGTTTCTTTGCCTCTAGAACACTTAGGCCATTCGTTGATCCATCAATTGAACTCACGGCCTTTTGTAATTCATTTTGAACAGTCACTATAAATCTGAAAATTCAAAATTGAAAAATGTGAAGTCTGACACAAAATTTGAAAAGACAGAATCTATAAGACTTATGAGCCTACGGCTTACTCATTTGCATCGTTGATCTTCTGTACAATTGATTCTTGTTCATCTAAACATTCCGAATATTTTAGTTCAAGCTCGGCCAATGCAGCACGTTTAACCAGCATCGCTTCAGATTGTGTCAGATAAAAATCACTTAATGTGGATGGATGGATATCGGTTAGGCCGTATGTTCGCTTTGCATTCACGACTTCATCAAGCTCTGCCTGCAAACTCGTTGGCAGATCATCTATATTTATTCCAAATGCTGCAAGCAATGCATCGTTCTCAGCACCTAAATGAACGACCACAATAATAACAATAATAATCTTTTCGCTGTGAAAACAAAATTGATCAAAAATATTACATTGTTTGCGTAAATACTCGATTGTAGAGAAACCCGGCCTCGTAACATCACCTATGACAAAATTTTGGGGCGAACAACTGTCATCCATTTGAATTCTATAAGTTGTGAATGTTTTCGTTTAAATAATCACCTGATTTCAATAAAGGGACACCGTTCATCATGTTACAAATTATTTTAAATCCAAATGCTGAAAAATGAACTGAATGAATATGTTTCAGTATGTTTGGAATTTTGTTTAAAAAATGTCGTGACACCTTCAGTCCGATATGATAACTATGTTTGACAACCAATATCTACAAGAGGAGACATTCAAATGGCCGAACCATATTGAATGTTCGTTGACAGCGGTGCGATATAATGGTTTATCGAAACATATTCTCCGGTGGAATCGGATCGTCACCATTCGTATAAGCGATTTACAAAAATGAAAAAATTTGCTGACAATGAAACGCTTATTTACAGATAAATATTAACAATTTAAATGAAACATAAAACGCGAAAAATATTCATATTCCGATAATAACAACAGATGTCACTGTCATCGTCGAAACTAAATCCAGACACATGCAAAATTTCCCACTATTACTCGTTTGTCTCCTTCTTTTCTTTCTTTTTTTTTTTCTTTTTTTCGAAGACCGTGCATCCACTGAAACAACCAAGGCATGTTGTTCAAAAGAAGTCAACACATTTCGCGTTCAGTGTGTAGTGACGTGCCGCTGTATTTCATTTTATATTCACATCTCTCTCAGCTTCGACCATTCGTTTCTTTTTTAATTTCGTCGTGTCGGCATTAATATAATTAATGTGTTTTCGTTTAGTTTAGCACAATATTCAAAACAAACGGTGATAAAATAACATTTATTTGAATTAAAATTCGTAAAACAAAACGAACATACCGACAAATAAAGTCCGTCATTAAAATCCATTCCATTCGTGTAAATAATGAGTGCACCCGCCGCAGTTCCAATCCCTCTCAAAAAGGGCATTGTTAAACAGGTAAATTTTTGGATTCGAATGGTGACGATTTTGATCATTTTTATTTATTTTTGGTTTTTTCTGTTGGTCGAATTTGTTGATTGGATGGCAAATATCGAATTGGAATTCAATTCAATCGCAATTCATATTGTGAATGCAGCCAAATAGTGCAATATTGTCTGTCTTAAATTAGAAAAAAAGAAAAAACTGAACGATTTCAACAGTCTGTTGCATTGAATAAAATGAATAGATAATTGAATTTCGAAATCAATGGGCCCTTTGATCAAATTATGGATGATGGGCCCACATTGGTGAAATATGGAAAACGAATTTTCTGAAACCTATTCACGCGATATCAAACCATTCATAATGAAAGAAGAGCATTCAACTGTAATTTGAATATGCCAACCTGGCAATCATTTAAGCCAGCACTTCAAACGAATGGTTGAATATCGGATGTTTTCATTTTACACATTTCACCTAACTGTTTTGAATCGAATGCCAAAGATAAACATTTTTTACTATTCTGTAAATTCTCCAGAATTCAGTCGATTTTCGCACAAATTTCCAATATCAATTTTTAATTGAAAACATTTAGTGATTATGATGGAATTCTATTCAGGAACGAAAGATATCGATAACAGACAGTCTAACCAATTAATATGAACCATATACATTAGGCAATCGAATTACGTTCAATAAATTGAAGCAACTATCATATTGCTACGTGTCATGCAGTGTGGAGTGTTGGAATGTAGCAATCGGTATTCATAGATTTTTATGTTTTCTCCATTATTTTTCCAAATTTTCGATTGCAAAAAAAAATGTTATCGTTGAATGTTCAAAACAATTCGTTCCTCTCAAATAAATTTTGCCAATAAATTTTCTAATTTTGACTCGAATGAAGAGAAACAGATAGAGAGAGAGAGAGTTTCTATTCATTTTTATATTCCATATGTTGAGAAATTGTTGATCTTTTTTGGAAAATGGAAAATTATCGACACCAATATTAGATCCAGTTTTTTTTCTCTTTTCATTTTTATTTGGCGATCATAGATGGTTTTGAACCGAAATCAGTTGCAAATGTGCAATGTTTGCTGGCATGTTTTTGAAATATGTTTGCAATTGATTGCACCGGCATTTCCAATTATTTCACTGAAAACATCTAAAAATAATTTGATAAAGAAATGAAATCAAATCCGGAACTAGCCATCTCTCAATTATTCAAGTCTCTCTTTCTTTTTTCCTTTCTTTTTTTTTTTTTTTCTTGAGATGTGGCATGTGTATGTATGCGTCCGTATTTTTGTTGTTCGATGCATATGCTATTATATAGCATAGATTCTTGAGTTGAATACATTCTTCTTTTGCTTTTTATCAAAAGAAGTGAAAAAATTTCGTGAAAGATATCGTAAAGCCTATGTACCATGTGAAAAATCCGAATACGCCATCTATTGACTTTAATGAAACCAAACCGAAATGTGTGTATACATTGTATATGTGAAAGACACACAATCGAAAGACTGTCGAAAAATATCCCGTCGTCATCATTGTCGGTCGGTAAAAAGTAGTGTTGAAAACATAACCCTTAAAACCAACCAATGTGCATAGGAGAAGTGATGAGGTTGCGAAAGTGATTTTAAAATGTCCATTTCAACATGTGCTCTGGTTACATTCACATCGCAATCGACTTAACTTCCGTTAAAAAAAACAAAAGAATAAAGATTTTTTGGTGAAAGTTTATTTCGATCGAAATGTATTTGATTCAATTGGGAAATAATTTTAGGTTTTATCAGGCGACAGTGTGATAATTCGTGGATTCCCGAAAGGTGGGCCACCTCCAGAAAAACAAATTACCTTTTCTAATGTTTTTGCGCCGAAATTAGCACGTCGTCCGGGTGGAGCAAAGTAAGTCACACATTTTATTTATTTTTCCTTTATTTTTTTGTTTTATTTTTTTGATTCGTTTTTATTTTGCCAAAATAAACTCAATGTGTGATCAATTTCAAACATCAATTTAATACTTTAAAATGAATAATTATTTGTAAATTAGTGAAGAATCGAAAGATGAACCATGGGCTTGGGAAGCACGTGAATTTCTCCGTAAAAAATTAATTGGAGAAGAAGTTTGGTTTAATAGCGAACGTCCGCAAAACGCGAACCGTGATTACGGTACCATTTATTTGGGCAGTGATCCAGCAACCGCACCGAATGTTACTGAACTTTTGGTTCAAGAAGGTTTAGTACAAGTTCGTAAGGATAGCGCCCGCCAACCATCACCCGAACTCCAGCGATTGATTGAATTAGAAGAAACGGCCAGATCGAGCGGCAAAGGTAAATGGAGCAATGCACCGGCTAGCGATTCCGTACGTAACATCAAATGGTCACACGAAAATCCAAGAAGTTTCGTTGATCAATTGGCTGGACGTCCGGTTGATGCAATCATTGAACATGTTCGTGACGGTTCAACCGTTCGTGCTTTCTTATTGCCTGAATTTCAATACATTACTTTAATGATTTCCGGTATTCGAGTGAGTATTAGAAAAAAAATTCACTATTCAAAATTGAATTGAACATTTGAGAAATAAGTTATATTTTTTTAACTTTTTATTTTATTGAAACTGAACAGTGCCCGGGTTTCAAATTGGATTCTGAGGGTAAACCAGATCACAGTGTTACTGTTGATTATGCTGAGGAGGCTCGTTACTTTGTCGAATCGCGACTATTGCAACGTAATGTTAAAATCGTTTTGGAATCGGTTAACAACACCAACTTTGTCGGTTCGATTTTGTATCCAAAAGGAAACATTGCCGAAGCACTTTTGCGCGAAGGTTTCGCTAAATGTGTCGACTGGAGCATGGCTTTTATGCGAACAGGTAAAATAACATTATTTCAAATTACGATTCAAATAAAAATTAAATTCAAACAAAAAAATTACAAACATAATTATTATTGTGCGAATCAGCATTATTCATGCGATGAGATCTTTTTTTATTATTTTAAAAGAGCTCTTCACAACTTAATGCAAGAATAACTGAGGATCTAACGTATTGCTGTATATATTTGCAGTTGTATGATTTCACCCCTTAAACATTTTCAATTATAACGTTTTTGATTCGTTTTTTTTGGCCGGTTGTTCGATTAAATTGTATATTGTGTCGTTGACTGACCAAAGTAAAAACCACGTGATTTCAGCAAAAAAAAAAACTTAAATCGTGCAAAATTCATATTTGACTGAATATTTTTGAATGTAAATATTATTCAGGTGCTGACAAACTTCGGGTTGCCGAACGACAAGCAAAAGAGAAACGATTGCGCTTGTGGAAAGACTACCAATCGAATGCACAAACATTTACCGGTAAAGAGAAAGATTTCATGGGAACAGTTGTTGAAGTATACAATGGTGATGCTGTGAGCGTGAAAACAACCAGCGGAGCTATTAAAAAGGTTTTTCTCTCAAGTATTCGCCCACCCAGAGAACGGTAATTATTAGTTTTAGGTGGTTTTTTTTCTTCCATTTTTCTGAGCCGCTACGATATATTGAATGTGATTTTTTTTTCTCTGAAAATCTATAACAGTCCTTCTGAAGAAGACGGAAAACCAGTAGCAAGACCAAAGAACTTCCGCCCACTGTACGATATTCCATGGATGTTTGAATGCCGTGAAGTTTTGCGTAAAAAATTAATTGGCAAAAAAGTACAATGTAATTTGGATTATATCTCACCTGCCCGAGAAAATTTCGCAGAAAAATACTGCTACACCGTCACAATTGGATCCCAGTAAGTGTTCTCCGAATCGATTATCTATGATAATTTTACTATTTTCACATAAATCGTTTCTCGAATTTGAGTTATATTCTTAAATGCTCAAGTATTGAATGAATGTGATAGATAAATGGTTCGTTTTAATTTGGTTCGCATGGCGTAAATCTGTGTTGAATCAGTGTACTAACGACACAAAAGATACTTTTTTTTCTTTTCATTCAATTCGAAATATTCCCCAAAACAATGGAATTAATTTTTTTTTAAAATTATAATTCAAAAAAAAAAACAGAAACGTTGCTGAGCTCCTTGTTGGCAAAGGTTTGGCTACCGTTGTTCGTTACCGTCAAGACGATGATCAACGATCATCACGATACGATGAATTGTTAACAGCTGAAGCTCAAGCTATCAAATCAGGAAAGGGATTACACAGCAAAAAAGAGGCACCTGGTGTCCGTATCAATGATTTAACCGTTGATCATTCCCGTATTAGACATCAATATTTGCCATCATGGCAACGTGCTCTTCGTACCGAAGCCACCGTTGAATTTATTGCAAGTGGTTCACGTTTTCGTGTATTCCTACCGAAAGACAGTTGCTTGGTAACATTTTTACTTGCTGGTATCTCCTGTCCACGATCATCACGTCCGGCTATCGGTAATGCACCAGCCCAAGAAGGCGATGAATATGGTGATGAAGCACTTGCTTTTGTACGTGAAAAAATTTTACAGCGTGACGTTAGCGTACATATTGAGACCACCGATAAAGCTGCAACAAGTGTAATTGGTTGGCTATGGACTGAAAATAATACCAATTTATCAGTTACATTGGTTGAAGAGGGTTTGGCCTCTGTTCACTTTAGCGCTGAAAAAACGGAATTTTATCGACAATTGAAATCGGCTGAAGATAGTGCCAAAGCAGCAAAAAAACGCATTTGGGCCAACTATGTTGAAGAGCCAGAAGTCGAAGAATCGAAAGAAGAAGAGAAAGAGGACAAAGTTACGGAACGTAAAGTCAGTCATGAAAAAGTTATTGTCACTGAGGTTACACCGGAACTATTTTTCTATGCACAACATACCGACCAAGGTGCCAAATTGGAAACATTGATGTCCAAATTGCGAAAAGAATTCCAAGAATCACCACCACTTGCCGGCTCTTATACGCCCAAACGAAATGAGTTGTGTGCAGCCCAATTTTCCGAAGACAACGAATGGTACAGAGCGAAAATTGAAAAGGTCCAAGGTCCAAATGCAACCATTCTTTATGTGGACTATGGAAACAAAGAGGTTTGTTTAATATATTTTGTATATATTTTGAAAGGGGGAAAAAAAACAGAAAAAAAAATCATTTTCGAATGATTTTAGCAAGTTCCTTAGATCCATTTTTGTTTCGAAAAAAATGCTTGAGTCATAAACTTGCGACAGTAAAACGAATTCGATCATTTTTTTATCCGAAGGAATGTTATTCAATGGAGAATTAATTTTTAACATTAAAACCAAAGCGGCGCATATCTTTGTCAGTTTTCTTTTGAAGTTTTTTTTCGTTCAATACATCGGATTGCATGGGTTTCAATATTTTTTTGTAGCTTTAATCGGTTCACCGTGTTGTGAATAGCTTCATAGTTCTGATTGGATGTTGCTTTGGGAATACGGATTTCTTTCGGTAAAATGATACTGTTTTCGAACATTCATTTTATTCATCGAATCATTTTGTCATTTCGTCATTTTGAAAAATTTGCAAATTGTTCGGATTTTTTATTGAAAATAATAATAATATTCAAATATTTTCAGACTGTGCCTACATCTCGTTTAGCATCACTTCCGCCCGCCTTCATCAGTGACAAACCATATGCTAACCTATATGGCTTGGCTCTCGTTTTACTTCCGCCAGAGGATGAGGACAAGCTTGCAAGTGTTAAAAACTTTGCTGAAGATGCCCTCAATCGCGACCTTCTACTTAATGTTGAATACAAGTGAGCTCAAATGCCACAAATCACAGCGATATGCGAATACTAAATGGATTTTTTTTTCTTCTTTAAATTTTCCAATTTTCAGAGTGAATGGTCAACCATTTGCCACCCTAACTGATGCTGGAACGAATTTAGATGTTGGAAAGGGTTTGGTTGCCGATGGAATTTTGTTGGTTGAAAAACGACGTGAGCGAAAACTCACCAAACTGGTAAATAAATTTGAGTCATTTTTTCTGCGCTGCATTCAATTAGTGAATGAGCGATCGAAATAGGAGAATTTTTGGGCGAAATTAGAGTCGCTGGTTACGGGTTTTGGTAAATCCAAGCTCCTGTGCTAGTGCTTTCAACATTTCGTAGATTAAAAAACATATAGAAATATATTTTGTCGATGGCTTTCACAAATTGTATGCCAAAATTTGTGCTTACGTAATTCGGCAAAGACAAATTCCTTTTCCATTCATTGATTTTTTGTTTGTTTTTTTTTTTTAAGACAAAATTTATGAAATCCTTTTTGCTTTCTTGAAATTTTAGGTTGAAGAATACACTGCAGCCGAGGCCGCAGCAAGAAAAGATCACTTGGGCGTCTGGGAGTATGGTGACATTACTGCCGATGATGCCAAAGAATTTGGACGCAATTAAAAGAAGAAGAAAAATAGCAAAAATCATTCATTTTCTACCAATCGAGTTGCACCAACAATAGCAGCAAACATATTATCGGTTTTTAATGCGTACATTAATCAAAAATAACAAAATCTTCAATCAACCGTCAACCACTAAAGTTACGAAAGCAGAAGGAATGTCCTCCCCCCATTTTTTTTTTTATAAACTAGCCAAACGAAATTATTGATTGACATTGTAACATTTAAATGAATGGTCAGAGCCAAAACTCAAAAAAAGAAAAACTATTTATCACCTTGAAAAACGGTTCTTTTTTTTAAAATATAATTTATGTATTTGCTGATTTACAAAATGCAGAAGAATAAAATGAAAGAAAATGAAAAATATCGAACTCAAATGGATATGATTGTAATTAAGAATGAAATCATAGCCTCCAAAACAAAACGAAACAAAGCACAATTCATTCCTGCTCAAACTATTATCCACGTGACTTCACTCAAAATTCAGCTGACTATTTGGTGGGAAAAATGGATAAGACGTGGCAGTTTACCAAGTAGGAATACAAATTTATTTTTACTACTCGAATTAAAATTACGGAAAAAAAAAATTTTAATTGACTCCTGTCTCATCCCATAATTTTTCTATATAAAAAACCTATTGGTTGCTTCTTGAAGTTATGGGATTCAAAAGAGCTCAAAGTCGGAAATACCTACCGTTGAATGACATCTTTTGTTTTTCAATTGCATTCTATCGAAATAGACGAAATAAAAATACAAAAGTTTCACTCTATATTTATATTTATTCAATTGGATGGAAAAACGGGGAAAAATAATTAAAATAAAGAAAATAATTGTTCCTGCTCTCTCGAATCATTTCATGTTATTTATTTTGAACGAAAAAAATAAATCATTTGTTGTTCAACCGCTGACTGCAATAGCGCTCCCTTTGTGTGTTGATGGCAGGCCATTTGGTCCGCTACTGAATCCATTATTGTATGCAATATTCAATGTTTGACCGTTGGGCAAATTATATGTTTGACCACCTGAGAATGATGCACTGCCCTGTGTCATAATAAAATTAAATAATATTTCAGTTGTATTGATTTGGCTGATATGCTTACAGATATCGTGCGTATATCACAACAATGCATTCATTGCATTCCATTTGTTCTCTTTTTCGTATTTCTAATTTTTTCGTATTTTACAATTTGCCCTCACTCGCCACACATGTATGTACATTTGAATGATAAGCAATTAAGTATTATCAGGTCGAGATGGCATTACCTGAAATTTCATTTTTTGTTATTTTGTCTGATTTATTAATTCAAGTGATTATTTAATTGAAATTTTCTATTTTCAATTGTCTTATTTCAAACTTGAATATTTGATGCATTGATTTGAATTTTACTATCTGAAGAAGGGATTTTTAATTTCGTATATAATAGGGATTGAATAAATGTTTCATTTCTTCTATTGCTTTTGGGCTTAGTGGTAATGCAAGTTAAGTTCGTTTTAAAGATCTTTTCCGAAAAATTCGTAGTGAAAATAAAGTTAAAATAATAAATTTATAAAAATAATGAATATTGATCCTCATGATTATCATCCTCACACAGTGAATTTTCATAAATGTTTTCTACTCAAAAACTCACCATTTGACCAAATGGTCCAGAACCTTGATTAAGTGATGCTGCATTATTGGAAGAGGCTCCGAATTGATTGTTTTGGAAGACTTCGTTCCATAAAAAACGAACAAATAGAAAATTAATTTTTATGCTTTACAAATAAAAACTATTCAAGATTTACCTTGAGCGCCAGCTAAAGCATCCGCATTTTGAGATCCAAATGGACCAAATTCGTGTGCATGGGAATTTGATTGGGCTGTTGATTGTGAGCTACCATAGTTGTTGCCATTTGGTTGATATGGAAATTGTTGAAATTGTCGTTTAATTCGGCTTATAATTAAAGATGGCGCAGCAACGTCACGTGTTATACGTTTACTTGGAGTTGGTGGTTTTTGTCGTACAGACAAACTCGATTCAACGACAATTTCTTCAGCAAACTGTTGTTCATTGTACGCTTTATGGAATTAGAAAAAAAAAAATTATATTATTTAATCAAATGAAATAGAGCTTTTTTGTAGTGATTCAGAATGATCTGCATTGAATTGAGATGAGAAATTTGAGAAATATGGATCTCATCACATTACGTGAAAATAACAATCATAGTTGCATTTCAAAATCCAACACTTTTTGGCTTCAATGAATAAAATAATGCAATCGATACGATTGTTTGAGATCAAACAGTGAAACAGTTATGTCCGGATCGACGTGAATGTTGTTTGTCCTATTGTATTACATGAATTGAATGACAAATTGTCGGTGCCACTGCTCAAGATATTTCATTAATTTAAATTCACTTTCAGAGTTGTTCTTCTATCGAACATTCGCATTTTAATCAAAAGTGTTAATAACATACGGTGTTTTCCAATATTAGATTATTATTGAAATTCATTAAGGAACAAACAAAAAATATTCCAATCAGAGTTCAGCGTATATCCGTGAATTTATTTCCAAAATCATGTGGTAAATAATGTTATCCCGCGAAGTTGAAAATTTACCACAAAACAGCTCGTTTCGCATATCCGGCGTTCATTTGTTAAACGATTCTCGATTAACTAAAATTTAATACGTTTTACCGCATTCTCAATTGGAGTGTACATATTTAGATAGCTAATTTTATCTACTTCTTCTGATGCTAAAACTTTCTTAGCTTTTTTTTTAAATTTGGTCCAAATGTAAGAACCTTTTGTCATTCGTTAAATTCCGTCCCTACCAATTGAAATTCCGAAATTTTGCCAATCGAAAAATTCATCATCAGACGCCTGTAAGTATACGCTACATTATATATTTATATAGATTCATGCAGATATGTCATGAATACGTGATAGGTGATAGCTTAAATGCAAAATGATCAATCAAAATAATGCAAATATTTACAATTAAAACAGTTCATGTTCAACAAATAAAAATTTTCCATTCGATTTGATATCGAAAGAATGAAAAAATTCGCCAAATTACATTTCAAATAACGAAAATTGCCATTCAACAAATATGCGAAAAAATAAAACAGAAATAAATTGTATAAAAAGAGAGAAAAATTAAATTAAAAAACGTGCACCTGTACATTGTACACTGTACAGTGTGTATCGATTTCGACAAGGCGAATGAAATATTGCATACATTGGTATGCCACAATTCGTACAATGACAAATTATTCAGTTTAACACGATCGTTATGTACGCTCTGTTGTACCAAAACGTTTCTCTTTCTTTTCATTCTCATCGTCGGAATAATGATAATTTGAATAAAAGTGTAATTCTAGCATTGATTGATATTACACAAGAACGAAAAACATTTTGGTGCACTGCAAACGAGCATATGAACATACTAGTAAACCACAATAGCATATAAAAACCGTCCACGTGGTGAGTAATGTCAGCATAAAATTGCATCATCAATTCGATTTGCTCTATGTATTTGAATTTGATTTGGTTGCTTAGCGTGACGTGTACGATGAATCCTTTTTTGTATTCATCAGATGCCAAACAACGTACACACACACACACAGCACACGGTGCACGGTGCACGGTGAACGTTAGAATCAAGTCCTGAATTCATCGTCGAAACAAATATATTTTGTATACAATTGAATCATTTTATTGCAGTGAAACAGATGAAATTTAAGTGGGCCAAGTTCAATCATCGATCGGATTCGGCTTTGAAAAATTTCTATTATAATTCAAATCAGTGTGTCCGACCGTTGATCCGTTTGCATCAACACAAAGTGATCATAAACATACTGGACACTGAACGAATCCTCTAAACGGATTGAATTTCTCCAAATTAATTGCTTTGTGAACGATCGGCAATTGGGCAAAGGGACGAAAATAATATAATTAATAAAATGAAACAATAGTTCGATCTAAAATAGTTAAGTTTGAAAGGATTCTGTCCATGAGTGTTGAGTGACGAATTCGGATAGAAAATCATTGAACGGCACGTAATCGAATTATAATTATGCTGTTTTATGCTTTATAAGTGACAATTGAAACAGAACTCAAACAGATGGAAATAAACGAATGAGAAACGCCAATAGCAAAAGTAAACGTCACAATTATTAATCATTCATCAAGTGGCAAGTTGCGACAGTTTATTTCATTGTGTTGGTGCAAAAATGAATGTATGAATTGCGCACATGCAAACTTTGGTGTTATTTGTCTGTTTTTTTTTCTTTTCGTTTTTCGTTTTTCGATTCTCTCTGTTCAGTTGCTAGCTATATTTTAACATTAAATTTACGGATGTTTCTTAAGATTGATGTATTAATTTAAATGCTTGCGTCTTTCTTTCCCTTGATTGTAGTTGTATCGCTCTGAATCGATGATAGCATTGTATGCAGGCTCTTATTAACCGAACGGGAATCGTCAACACATTTACGTAGAAATTGATTGAACAGTATAGACGCATTTTTTCTCTTTCGCGCCAGCCAATGTAGGTAAATTGTAATGAGAAACAATCTTCTGTTTTTTTTTTCATTATACATTTTGTCTGTTCGTGATTTTTCGTGAATTTTCGGCTGTTTTTTTCGTAGTGATAAAGTTGTGTTTCTTTTTTTCTTCTTTATTT
Source organism: Mayetiola destructor (assembly GCA_000149185.1). NCBI lineage: Eukaryota > Metazoa > Arthropoda > Insecta > Diptera > Cecidomyiidae > Mayetiola > Mayetiola destructor. The sequence goes on from GL501517.1 coordinate 6,153,138, forward strand.
TTGAAAAATAAGTCTCAGATTGTGATATTTTTTGCATTTCGTTTCGAACAGATTCTCTTCAATGGCTTAGTTGTTCGTTTGAAACAGTGTCGATTGTTCAAGAGTGAGTAGCTGGACAGAGATTTTTCGTTCCGTTGCCAGCCGACCGATTTCGTTTTTTAGAAAAAAAAAAAAAAAAATTTTTGTTTTTTTTTTCGAATTCGTTTTCGGTTTTGTTGTTATTTCTTTTGAATTCACTTGTTTGCCTGTGTCTGCGAATCGTTGGTTCGGAACTCAAGAATTTTTCAAAAATGAATTAGTCAAGAAAAAGCGAGCGGCTACTCGTCAATTCTGCCACAAACTCCGATAAACATCATACTATCATTTGAAACACAACATCTGGAGCGAACAAAACGATTATCAAAAAGTATTTTCATCATCGTTAGAACACCAAATGGTCACAATTTATTTATATTCGGATCACTTTCACTTCAATCTAATCGTACGATATTCAACGGATAAAAACAACAGTTTTTCAAAATCAAAAAAAAAAAAATATAAAAAAAAACAGCGGATTTTTACTTTTCGAGAAATTGTTCCAGAGTAAATTCCGAGATCCATTCAACAATTTTGCCAATAAAGGAAACAACTTACAATGGAAGACCGATTGCACAATCGATACCAAAATCAACGTGTCAACAGCTTTCGTTTATACGATAATCGTGTGCATGAACAATTTCAAAATCAAGAAAATAACAGTAATGATAGTAGTAGCAGTCGCAGCAGAAGTCGCAGTAACAATTCAAATAACAATGATAATGATTCGCATTCAACGACTGAATTGTGGATCTTTGGCTATGGTTCATTGTGCTGGTATCCAGGCTTTGAATATACAAAATGTGTGACCGGTTACATTCGTGGATATGTTCGACGCTTTTGGCAAGGTAATACAACGCATCGCGGTACTAAAGATAAACCGGGACGTGTTGTAACATTAGTTGAACAAGATAATGGCATTACATGGGGATGTGCGTATAAAATAGCCGGTCAAACGGCATTAAACTATTTAAAACAACGTGAATGTACATTAGGCGGCTATACAACCGAATTTACAAAATTTTATCCACGTATTGCGGCCGATGATATGGAATTATGTGGTGAAGCATTCCCAACATTATTATATATAGCAACCAAAGAGAATGATTTATGGTTGGGTGAAACGGAATTGACAGCTATAGCTCAGGATATAGTTGATAGTGAAGGACCATCAGGACATAATGTTGAATATTTATTACGTTTAGCAAATTTTATGCGCGATGAATTAGAAGGTGTTGTTGTTCAAGATGATCATTTATTTGAGATCGAAACGTTAGTAAAAGACATATTGGCAAAACGTAATATTTGTCCGACCAGTTTAATGGGACGCCAACCCGAACGCATTCGGAGAGATTCACATGAAGAAATTCGACGACGGCCAACCACATTTGAATTTTCATCACGCGTTCCAGATAAAAAGCTTCGTTGCCTTAACATTTAATCGAGGACAACGGCTACGAACGGAAATTCCACGACACACAGACACACACACACACACACACACACGTTACACAAACACACGTCACACAAAGCACAAATACAACGAAAACATAAATTGACAATTACGACCAAAAAACCAACAGAAAAGAAAAACATTCGACTAGTAAAAAACGACCAACAACAATAAACCGAATCTGTAGCACAACGTCAATAATAACACAAATCTTTTCCATATGAAACTAAAAATTCGTAATATTTATATAAATATAAAATAAATCACACAGAAATTAAGCCACGAGGCAAAGCAAAAAATTTATACTAAACGAAATTTGTAAGATATTTTATTGATTAAGATGGATTAAGTATGGTAAATGTTAATACCGAGACTCTCCTTTATAAGTGCTTCATCTGATTAAAGTGAATTAAGCACCAGTAGCCTAGAAAAATTTCGATTATCGCTAAGAATATCAAAATAATTTTTCTAAATTGTTGTAATAATGACGCGCTTCCACCACTATTTTCAACAAAAGAAAAAAAATGTTATAGATTCAAATTTCTAGAAAAAAAAACAGACACACATAAAAAAATATTCAAGAGCAAAAGACAAAGAAATATTTTTGTGTTGGTAATTTATTAATTTAGTTGGCCGGTTTAGAAATTTTTGTTTCTTTTTATACGTGACACGACGATATAATATATTTGACCAGATGCATGTCAAGTGATTTTAAATGTATTCATTGATTATTAGTTATTCGAAATTCGAAATAAAAATTGTGTAAAGAATCCTAGAAACAAAAGCAATTGTCGTTGAATCAATAAATTCTATCAAAACGATTGATGAGATTTTAGCGTCATTTAAACGAATCGATCGAATGTTCTGCTCGATATCAATCAATGGTATTTGAGAACCTGAACTCTAAATGAAAAACTAGCATATTCAAATTCTAACTAAATCATTCTTTTTTCGAATGTCATCCAAAATTGAACATCAATCTTTTTTTTGTCGCCGATCTCTTTTTCTCACAGAAGGTTTACAACTGATGCTCAGTTTCATCCGCATATTCGCTTGAATGGACAGAAGAACTGCAAACAAACCGGTCTTCTAACTACATATATATATATGAGATAAAATTAAAAAAAAAACTCTAAATGGTCAACGTGTTCAAGTGGAACGAGACTTCTCTATGGCGATGAAAGTGTACATTGTGAGTTGGCCACAGCTGTGAGCTATGAATATATTGAAAATTACAATCCTTCAATAATGATTTATTGGCTATGATTTTATATGCGTTTCGTTTTGGAACTGTGACGCCAAACCTAATTCAAAAAATGTGATGGCATTTTTAATTAACCATGTGAGATATTTCGATATACAGTGAAACGCAATTCCATTATTAATTGGAAACAAAGCGACAAATAAATAATTTACGTCAGCATTGAAATGAGAAAACGAGAAACAGAGTACAGAATGCAATATTCTTCGTTATTACAATAGTTTGAACGATGATGAAAAAAAACTGCATCACCAATTAATGAAACACCGTAAATTGGACTTTGGACACGCGATCACAGTAACTCTTTCATCGTTATTTCTTTTTCTATTTTTTTTTTCTGAAATTTCTTTGTTGAAACTATTAATATCATAACATCACACATCACAGTACACTGATTTATTCAAATATATTTATAATATGGCGTTCATACATTAACAATTGTTTTATTTTTTATTTTTCATTGCAATTTGAAAATTTCATTTGAATGTCGAATTTTTCGATTTAGATCATTTGTTATTTTTGACTAATTTTACTTACGATCGGTGTATGGTGTTTTATTCAGTTGGCCAGCATCAATTTGTGCTTGACATTGAACTGCTGTAACTGTAAACAGAATTGCAATGGCAAATGACCAATACGAAATGCCCACCATTGTTATGCCGAATTGTTGTCGGGTCGCCTGAAGGGATGAACAAAACCAATTTAATATTCAAATACTCTGGGGAACGATTCAATGTGGCGTCTGATTTAATTGACAACAGTTTAAAACTATTTTTGCGTTGTTTTTTTTTCTTTTTGAATCCGAAAAAATAATCTTGTTTTGTTAAACGTTTAACGTTAAACCAATGTGAATTCGTATTGTATCGATAAGTAAATATAATCAATGGAATAGCTTCAGATTTTCAATTCGTCATCAGTTCGTCCGAATACCAAGAAGCGATAACAAACCAAAACCTGAACTCACTTTGTTAAATAAATTACGTTGGCGTTTTTTTTTTTCGTACTCAAAATTTGTTGGCCTTATGTGATATATTTTTTTCCTTCCTTATTATTTTCGAGCAAATGACTCTGGCAAACTTGTCTTTGTCTGGTCAGATGTTAACTTACTACTACTTTAGTATTGAAAAACTGACTGATAACAAAGGGTCAGAAAATTTTGACAGTGAAGAAAATGAGAACGATAACAAATATTCAGTGCAAACTTGAATGAATAAATGAACCTCAAGAGTTGGAATATTCGTTGTAAACCAATATTCCGATCGGCAAGCATCAAGACCTGATATTCTTTGGAGAGAAAAAACACATATCGATGTTTAAACATTCAAAAATTTAATAAATCGAAAACCAACGCATATCCAATGTCCAAGCAACAGCGATTGGTCAATGTTCGATACATATGGAGAAATACTTTGGACAAACTATTAAACTGCAAACTGGTTTCCAGTTTGTCATACGAAACAGTATATATATTCAACGTTAACATGGTAATATTTTAATAATTGCAAACCGAACAGTGGTGGCTCCAGTTACCAAGTTTTTTCGGTTCATCAATTTTGGTTATTCGGAATTCTGCTCTGAAAAACTTTATCGCTAGCAAAACAAAAAATGTCCTTCAACCCCTCAGTTGAAGTATTTTGCTATTTTTTTTCTATTTGGATTTAAGCGTTTCGGTAATTCAAATAAATTTATAGACATTTAAACTTATTTGTTTATGTAGATGATCTATTTCAGTCATTCGTTTTAATAATACAATCACCCAAAGCGCTTATCAAAAAAAGGTAAGGCGCTTTATTTCAAACGCTTTTTACGATTGATATATTTTATTTTTATTTTTCAATAAAGCACAAATAATTCTCAAGTGACCAGTTAGCAGTAAACGACATATTTCGATGCGCAGAAAGTGATTTTAATCGAAGCCAACAATGAACTCTACATTTTATAATTGGCAAACACGCAGAAGTGCGTTCAGCGACAATTTTTTGGCGATCATTGCGAGAAAATCGTACTACTAAAAAAGGCATCGTTCCAATGTCAAATGAAATCAAAAATAAATCAGAAGGGAAATGAGTCGAGAGAAATAGAGAGGGAGAGAGAGAGAGAGAGAGAGAGAGAGAGAGAGAGAGAGAAGAGAGG
>GL501517.1:6173543-6226034 GCA_000149185.1 Mayetiola destructor
AGTTTAACGAATGCAAAAGAAAAACAGACAATTTTCATCGATGTAACAGATGCTCGTGCGGGTAGTGAAAGAACCAAACAAACTATCAAAGTTGCATTCGTCTTTATTCATAAGAATATATTTTGCATCTATTGGAATTTCAAATGCCCGAATGTCGAATCGAAAAAAGATTAAGGAACACATAAACCAAAAATAACGCACAATTTATCATACACAGGACAAACATACACACACACGTACACACACACACACACACACACACACATTCATACACACCACTATGTACTATCGATGTACGATTCTACGTGTTAAGATTTTTCGGCCGATGTAGAACGGAACTAATATATTTAACCAATAGCTAATAACGACGAAACTTTGGTGACAATCTTATCTTTTTCTTTCTATTGATTTGTTGGAATGGCTCCTCCAAGTGTGAGATTCCTTAGTTTCGAATCAGTTTTCGATGATAACGAAAAAGAAAAGAAAACAAGAAAAAAAAACCTTACTTTACATTCAAATAATAAATTCATAATTTTCGGTGCACAAATAACAGGAATAAAAGAATCGACAGTGACAACAGTAGATACGAAATAGACGACGGAAACATATTTAGCACTCACAGCAACAGCCCAAAAAGTGAACAAACAAATAGGCATATATCTCTGAGTTGGCTTCTTTTTTCTCGCGTTCTGATTGAGATAATAAGGCGAAAAACTTGAGAAAAAGAGAGAAAGGAATCAAAACGACAAAAAGTGGCAAACAAAAAGAATTCCTTCTCTTTTCTCATTTTTAATAAGTACGTATTATTATTTTTGTTTATCTTTTTGATTATCCGTCTCATATGGGTGAAGAGAACTCTATTCTCGTTTTTTTTTTTTTTTTTTTTGTAACATGACGCATAATACAATTTAATAAATTTCTTCCGTTCCGTTTCCACATTTAAAAAACGAACAACTGATGAGCTCCCATTGAAATTTCTATTTTATTTGTTTGTCGTTTTTTATTCTTCTTCTTCTTTCTTTTTCCGAAGATTAAACAGAAGCGCAAATCAGAACGATAATCCTTTCTGGAATTTACATTGATGAATGGATGGATATTCATTGATGTTGATGATGTGTTGGTGTTGTCATATTTTTTTTTAGTAAAACATAGATACAATTCAATTCTGAGTGATGAAAAACCCAACAAATTCCATTGCCTAACATATACCAGCCCCGATGATGTCTACTTCTGTTGATACATTTTGAAACGAAACTCCAACAAAATTCCGAAACAAAAACCAACTCAATCGAAAATACGATTATATTTTGTCATCGATATATTATAACACACGGAATCTCATCGAAATATGTGCAAAAAAGTGTAAATGTGTTCAAAATGGCTGCAATGTCAGTGTATTTCCAATTACCAACCAATTCATTCAATTCAAGATATTGTGCTTAGCCGGAGAGTGATTTAATCAATTTGATAGAACGTTATTTGTTAAAGTTTGTTCGTTTGTGTTTTTGAGTTTTTCGTGCGTTTTATTATTTATGTGTTTTTATTTGAATGTTGTTTGATATTGAAACAAACCGAAAGAGAGAGAAAGATAGAGAAAGAGAGAGAGAGAACATCACCGAGAACAGAAGGAAAGTGAAACGAATGAAATAAATAAATGAAGAAAGAAACGGGGTAGTGAACGGCTTTGTTGGATTTGTAACGTATTTATATAGCTGTGCGTTGTGCATCCTGTCCTGTGTACCATCAAAAAGATACATATATGATAGAGAAAAAGAAGAAAAAAAAGAAGAAAAAGTTTGAACTAGAAGTGTTCTGCGAAAAAGCGATTGAACAAAGTTTTTCGTAAAATCACACTTACAAATTCAAGCACACATACACACACACACACATTTTGTTGAATCCATTTTTACGGCCGAATATTAATAAAAACCACTGGATATGATGGGGCCATGAGCTTAAGCTGCAATTTAATTTCGAGTCGCAAGTGCGTCTCAATCGTGCTTGCATCATGCTAGCACTGCTGAATCTGAGGTCAATATGCGACCAGGACCTGGGCTGGTCGTGATGGCGCTTGCGTTTATTTTGGGAGCTCGACGTAGCACAAGTCAACAGAGCAATCCCATTATTGAGAAAAATTCAGATTTACAAAAAGGCGATCAAGGATTTCTAGCCAATATCAATCCATGGTTGTCTGCTTGCGACTTGGCAAATCCACTAACAGCACCGGATCTTCAGGTAATCAAACAAAACATGTTTCAATAGACACAATTTACTATACAACAATTCACATATATATATACAATATGCATGCAATTTTATCGGTCTTATCCGCAATCAGATCCTTTTATCCATATACAAATGCATGCATATATGCTGCACACTGCACACACACACACACACACACACCGTATCATTCAATATTTGCATTTAATTATTTAGTTCGTTATGTCGAACATGAGAATCTGTCGTTTTACACAATCAATACTCAATAGACACAAAAATATCACATATAAAATGATCGACGGTCGGAAATGATTATTCTGGATTCTATGACAAAAAATATTGCGTTAACATGTCCATCAGCCTGGCTCATTATAATTTTATGTTATGATGAAAAGATATCGGTTTTTATTGTCGTCATTACAAAATGATTTTCCAAAAATTCGTTCAATTGAATTTGATTCATTCTCAATCTTTTTCTCAATTTGTTTGTTATAATTATTTATAAAATGCCTCGTGTTTGTGGTTCAAATTCTGCTGTTGTTGTTGTTGTTGTTGTTCTTGTTGTGAAGAAAACAATGTTTGCTACCATTTGACAACCATAGAACACTTTATAAAATGTATCCATGCAAGTTGTCCGTTTCGATGTTCGTGGCAACCGCATCATTGAAAATGTAATTCCAACTCGATCGATTGTTCTGAACCAATTGGACAGAGCTATTACCATTGCTTTTCATTTTCCATTTGTCATTCATCCTTTTCATTCATTGATTGTCGCGTGTGCCAAATGCTGTTTTATCTAGACATAAAGAAAATGAGAATGAAAAGAATCGGCATCAGATGGGGCCATAGAAACTTGATGAAAACATAAAGAAAATGAATAAAACGCAAACCAATAATAGATTCGGTTTAATTAGCTTTCATATAACATATATAATAGAATGGGTCAAAATAAACGAACATATAAGTGGCATTTAAATGGTTAGTGCATGTTCGTTGTTTGTCACTCCCAATTCATTTTCTCTCTTTTGAGATTTACCATGGCCCCTCTAATTAATGTAACTGCTTGATGTAGCAGCAGCAGCACCTACTTGCTAAATATCTTCAATCTTTCGACAATGAATAAGGGCCCATGGTATGACTAATGATATTGTACTGTGTCGCTTTAACAGAATTCCAACACAATTCACATGTTTAGAATTCAAAAGAACCAACAACAACAACAACAACAACAAAACCCAGAGAATTAAGATTTGTGAATGATATGTGACAACTGACAACTACGTGCCGCACCACCATATCTACGTTCCACTATATGCTATCCAAGCATTTTCTCTTACACTGTGGTGTAATGAGTGATAAAAATAGGATTTTTAAATATTATCTGTAACATTATGAAAAAAAGAAAGAGAACGTTAACAAAAGCTCGATACTTTAAAATGCCCCATTTAAATTGGGTTAATCGAAAGCAGGTTAAAAGGACAAACTTGACACGATTTATCCGGGATTCATTACAATATTTTGTTTTGTTGTTCGTGCAAAATAATCGAGGAAAGAGAGGGATAGATAGAAAGACAGAGAGAAAATTCATAAATCAATTTGAAAATTGCAATTATTATTATTATTGGAATGAATGTCCGAAATAATTGCCGTTTACCATGACAACGTTATGTTTTATCATTTTGTCAAAATGAGGCACGGCATTTGATTTTAAATGAGCTCAATTTTGGCATTAAACCTAGCCTAATATTTATGAATAACAAAAAAAAATTCTCTATCAATTTGAATGGAATGTCACCATCTCCGTCGATTCCTTGTTTCTTTCTGTTTCAATAAATAGCGATTTCCGATGGGAACCGAGTTGATTCATAAGCAATTTTTCGTTTCCGCCACAATTTCAGCTCACAAGCGATCGACAAATGGAAATTCATTTTATACTACAACATTGTAGTACTGGAAAATAATAATAGTCTCTCGAAGCAAATTTTCACTAGAAATTTAATCGCAGCTGACGTGTATGACAGCATTGATGCAACAGCACTATTCAAGATTAAATGATTAAATGTTGCTTGCTTCAACCATAAAAAAAAATTTTTTTAAAAACATTTACAATTTTCATCGATGGATCTCGAGTGAATTTTTGAAGTGAAAATTAAAAATGAGAACGAAATCAATGGGAGGAGGGGGGGGGAAGAGAATGTCATAATAAGAACGGCATAAGGAGAGAGGTAGAATTTTATGCATTTCACTTTGATACCGAGCATAAAATGCAAGCACTCAAGCAATTACAGTTTTTTGCTTCAACTATGCACAGAACCTGATGAGGAAGTGAAAAGAATGGACTTTCCACCTCCTTCACATTTCATGCTTCAATAAGAAACGGAAACGAAAATCAAATGAGCGAAACATTGCAATAAAAAAGATGAAAAACCGTCGTCGTCTTTTCTACATTTTGTAACATGAAAAATCTAAGCGGGTCTCTTCATTTTCCGGTTAGCATCGAAAACGACCCACGGATTGATGGAACTATAGCAAACAAACCAATTGAAGAAGACAAAAGTGATTTCAAAAAATAAAATATTTTTCTTTCATTCGTAAATATGTTTGCGAAGTCTTTCTATGAAGAGCATTAAAAGGAATCTTTATTTTTTGTCCATTTCGAGCTATTTGAAATTGCACAGTTTTTCGGATAACCAAAAAATGAAACGTGAAAAGTTACGACACACATCGTATCGATAAAATCCATTAATTTGCAATGGTTTTTACTTCTATTTATGTTATCGATGTATTTTGCCATAAATGATTGTCTTTGAATAGACTTTTTGCCGAAATATTAATGTAGATCAATAGACATTTCTTGAGCTTTTTCGCATATTTCCCGAATTTTGCTAATTACCTTCTGAAATTGAAGCAAACATTTCGAACTTTCGATAATAATAATTTGCCCAAAAATAAACTGAAGAAAAGCTACAAATAAATCAGAGAAACCAAAATGTAAGCAAAAATATCTATATCACGAAAAGAAGAACAAGAAGAAAAAAGAAGAAAAAAACATATAACATCCGCCTAAATCTTCATTCACATATACAGACAATTTAGAGTCTCATTGACTCATTCAGCACTCAGCATTTCGCGTATACAAATACTCATGGATTATCAAAATCAATATATGTATATAAACAATATAAACGAATGTGGATGAGCAAGAAGAAAACCATCATTTTGACACACCGTTTACCGTTCAGCGTACACTACACACATTTTTATGTACATTTTGTACATTTTGTACATATTTTTATATGTTGAGAGAGGCGATATGGTATTAACTATGTACCATTCACCATTCACCATTCACCATATATACCTTTTCAATAATCTTTAGTGTGTGCATTTGAATGTATTTGTATGTGGAGATGCGTGCCAGTATTTCATACAACGGCCAACATACGAATAAGTTGGCCCGTCATCTGCTGGCTTTCGTTTCGCTAAAATACTTAAAGGAAAAACCAACAACCACATTTCGGGATCGAATTCAATGCTTTAATTTCTGCATAAATTTAATGCGACGAATGTGTCAGAGCATTTGATTATTATTGATCATGTTCCTTATTTCTTTTAAATGATATTGTGTACAATGTATACTGTATTCAGTAATCAGTAGCCATAATAACTGAATTATTTAATCTTGCAAGAAAAATTCATCATTTTTATGTTTCGTTTGAATTTTATGGTTCATGCAATTCTATCGAATCCTTTTGGCAATCCAATGGCAATTTTGCCAAAGCCGACCATCGAAAAAAAAAAATTTATTTGAAGTGTTAAAGCTTTTCATTGCCCAAAAAATATCATGCGAACGATAAATGTTTCAAACATGACCGAAACGGAAAGTAAATTATTGTTATTATTTTATTATTATTTTTCTTTGTACATATTTTCCGTGTTTATTGCTCTGAATTGCGTTTTCCCTCAATTATGGCGAATTCCATATGATGATTATGTATTGGCAAATGAGGAAGGATGAGGCTCTTCTCGATATATGTGTGAAAAAGAGCCATTTTTCAAGAATGAGTAAAACACCGCATCGATCGACGGATTGAATCGATGAATAAATAAATGAAAAGCGATTAAATGATACAGAAGAAGGTGAAAGAATTAAAGGCGATGACTCAATGAAATCTTTATGGAATAACATGATGCATAAACAAAAAGACGCTCTTATTCTTAAAATACAATATCAAAATGAGCGATATATCATATGTGTGTATATTTCTTTTGTTTCCATTTATGAAGAATAAAAGAGTCATTCAAGTGAAAGTTTGTGCTTTATCGGTAGTGTGCTCAAACTAAAAACATCATTACGTTCTCAAATACCACTTATTTATTTATTTTAAATTTATTTCACAATTTTCTAGATATTAAAAAAAATTATTCACTTTCGATGCAGTTTTCATTCTTTTGTTTTGTCAAGGGCCGAATGAGATATTTGATAGGGCTCATAATACAATTTTCCATTCAGTTGCTTTTTTCGCCTCTTCATTTTTCCTTTTTTAATTTTTTTTTAAACTGAAAATTCCATTCGAATCGAAAGTGCTGACTGAATGCGTTTAATTTCGCTGTCGTTTTTTCATCATCTTCTTTTCTTGTTTCTTAAAAAAAAAAATCGTTCTTTTTTCTTCTCTTTTACGCACAAATACAGGGTCAATGTTCAGAAAGCGGTAGCACGCTGCCAAAACATTGGGTGAACGAAGGTCCTGGACCACCAGTTTGTGCACAATCTTGCAGTGAACGACATAAAACAAATTTCGTCAGTAAAACAACAGATAGTAATTTAAATATGGATGAGAAAAATCGGTTTTATGAAAAACAACAGTGCCTTGACTATTTGGGCGATGATAAATTGACTAGTCCTGATCAAATTTGTAAAAAATTACCACACGAAATATCGAACAAACTACGTACATTACGTTTAAGACATTGTTGCGAACGAACGGTTTACAGTGCATTGCATGACGATGGAATGAAAGCTGTAATTAATGGCGGCAAAGAATGCGAACATACATTAAAAAATCTTATTGATGGCGATGCATTAGCTAGTAGGATTACATGTGGACTTAATGAAATTCTATTTAGGTACGATTGTAGGCAAGTTTATTCGATAAAACATGGATGCAATGATTGTAAGGTAAATACATTTTTCAATGTTTTAATCTTTTAAATTTTTTCTTTTTTCAAAATTTTTGAATTTTTGAATTTTCGATCATCATCAATGAGTGTGACTGTTATATAATGTGATTTGTGCAATAAATTTTCAATTCACATTGAGACATCACTCAATTTGATTTGTTCCCTTATCATAATTGTCAAAATGATTGTTGCCATATTTCGGTTTTAACTCAAACGATGTCCAAATTCGTTACCATTTCAAATATCATCATCATCATCATCATAAATTTGCAAACAGTTTTGACACACATTTTTCTCCCTTGATTTTGCTCCTTTTATTTCGGTTTTCACAGGAAGCGTATCGTAGATGGGTTTGTAGCACATTGATTCCATATTTTGCTGAACCAATCGATATCAGGCAAAGTCGAAACACAGAAAATAAGGAAAATACCAACAATAATAACAATAACAATAAAATTAATTATAATAAAAGTAATAATAATATTAATACTAATACAAAAAGTCTACATTCATCGCTCATCGATGAAAGACATGATACTCAGGTTGGTTTAGTGTCTGATGATCCAGTTGTATTTAAAATACTGAATAGGTGAGCCACAATTTTCTTTTTTCTTCTTTTTTTTTCAAATTTTAAATCGAATCGAATCGAATCAATAGTTTGTTGAATTTCTCTGGCTATTGATCACGTTCGATTCACTTCATCTCATCATTATTCAAAATATGATTGCATTCACTTTAATTCTGGCTCATCCATTCAAATAAATTCTCGTTAAAATTTAGATCGAAACGAAAAACTGAAGCGATTCGACGAAAAAAAATACGACCATGTCTGAAAGTTTGCCAAAAAGTCGAAGAACAATGTCCCTACTTACTTCCTGGTGACAGAGCGCCTGGCTACAATACGCAATATGCTGGTGAACCAACATTTCTATGCACAGGTAATAATACATATAGAATTCATTTATAATATCGTTGATATGATTGATATCATTAATCAGGTCAAAATTTGAATGAATAAATAAATATTTAATTTGCATACGATTTTTGATTAAGTTCGATTTTTGATTGTCATTTTGATTGCTATTCGCCTATATTTTCCTTAGATCCAAACATTCCGGAAACCGGAGAACAATTAGCAAAATCAAACAATGGACCTGCAACATGTTGTTACGAATATTGTGATCCATTTTCAGTATATAATGGAATATGCACATATTGCGAAAAAGATGATATACAATCAAATCTATTGCCACAAATCGATCACAAACAAACATTTTCACCTGAAACAAATGAAAATAAGGTAAATTTTGTTTCATTATTTCAACAGAGGCCCCAAAAACTAATATAACATTAATCATCTAACAGCCACTACAACAACAACTGGATATGAATGCTGATAATAGCGTTCTGCAACAGAGATATGATGGTTCTGCAATAGCCAAATTAGATCCACCGCCTCAAACATGTCAAATAATTCCCGGTTTATCATTGACAACATCACGTTGTGAAATTCCATATTTAGCGCCGGGGTTTTCGGCAAGCGTTGCCATTCCATCATCAACATCAACATCAACATCATCATCATCATCAACAACAACAACAACAACAACAGTAACAACAGCAAATACTGATACATCAAATGCAGGAAAATCGGCCGCCTCCTGATCCACCTGACTTTTTTCCAACAAATTCAACTGGATGTTTCGTTGGAAATAAGTTAAGTATGAACTAGATTAAAAATAAGCTCCGAAGATAAAATTGATTCTGATAGCTCCACCAGACGATAGCTATCAAATTGTATGCATTTTTGAGATGAAAGAAAAGGTGGTTCAGGTAAAGCATTTACCAGAAAATAAATCGATATTTTTTGCCGGTGTTTTTTCTTTACTCCTTCTACGAGAGAAACAAAATTGAGAACTAATGCGATTTCCAAGACACATAACTAAGCAAACACACAACAGAAAGAATTAACATAACAAAGAAAAAAAAAAGAAAGAAAAAACAATTCATCGAACTAAATTTGTATATAGTAAGTAAAATTAATGCAAAGCAAATGAATAACATCACAAATTAAACTACAAATTTAAACAACAAAAGAGAAAAATTCAAACCAAAAAACCAAAACCAAACAAATTAATATAAACAAAAATGCCCGTAAAACAAAGATTTAAACGAAAAAGAAGAACACTTGAATTGAGCAAAAAATGGGAAACAATTCAAAAAGTGCTATTCAATTATATTGGTGCTTTTGTTGAATGTTAGAAAAAGAGCTACACCGAATGACAAAAAAATAAAGAGTAGTCAAATTAAATTGAAATTTAAATAGTTCATCATTACCAGCTAAGTTTTAGTCATTCCATCGATATTATCATGATAATGGAATCGGGATAAACGTTGCCGCAACGATTGCTGACGAAGTTTATTCCGATTGTGGTCAGTGGTTCATATTCCTGCTTAAAATCACACATCTTCTCTATTCATTCGAATGGAGTAACCAGATAGCAACAAAAAAAAAAATCATAAATCTATTAATTTAGTGAAGAAAGGGGCAAACACAAGATTTTTGGTCTTCTCTTTACTCTCCCATTTGCATTTCGACAAAAACAGAAAAAACACGAACAAAGAAGAAAAAAAATAAATAAATAAAAAAAATTTAAACAAAAATGGAATTAAGTCAATATAATACCCACTGAAGACGAAAAATCATACATCCATTGATGAGGAAAGTAGATGAACAAATCAATAAATTTATAGGGAATAAAGGGAAAACGATATTCCATCGTCGCTCATTTGACTTGGTTCACATTTCTTACTAATTTTGTTTGAAATGAAAAACACTTCCTTCTTTTTCGTTCAATGCTTAGACGGAATGGTAGTTGAAAACAAGTATTTCACTAATATTCCAGCTGAGTGAGAATTGCACGAAACTTCGTTACGGTGAATCAATCATTGAAGACGAAAGCACAAACACAAAAAAAAAACGCCACTAAAATCGCTCTGAACATCTTTCGTGAAATGAATTGGAATACTTACATTCAATATGTCAATATGTTAAAATACTGAACAATTAAATACGAACGTACAACAACGAGTTCGCTTTCAAAATGTACGGTGTTTTTTTTTTTTTAGAGAAATCGATGATCAAACAAAATATAATCGCATTCTTTGAATACAAACGAAATTTGGCCTAAAACGCAATTAAATTGATACCTTGCAACAGAGGAATGTGGACATTAATCACAAAGAGGATTAAAATGAAATGAACGACGAATTCTAACGGATAACAAACTGATTCGGGACACACTCAAATTATATCTCTCTTTCTCTTTCTCTTTCTGTCTTTCTGTCTCTCTTTCTGCTTTGCATATAATTTGAATAAAAACTAAAAACGCATGTTTAATGCTACGATTACACTGTTTATCCCCATCCAAATTTCAAATTGTGCAATCGCTAATGGTAATTATCAAAATAAATGCAACGGCGATATCACGTAAAAAAAAAATGATGAAAATAAAACACCAAATTATATTACGAGTTCCAATAAAAAATGGAATCTAATGAAGCGAAATTCACTTGCATTCTATTGGTCGAATGAAAGATTTATTATTATTATTGATAACGAAAGAAAATGATTCAGAAAATCATTCTACGGTCTTAATCGTGATCAAAATTTAATCAAAACACAAAAGCAGACCATAGACTGCACCCAAAAATTAAATCATTTCGCTCATTTGTTTCCGTATTTAAAAAAAAAAATAAAAATTTTTTTTTGATGAACGATAACCATAGAAATTAATTCATACAAAACACATAAATACCAACGATTTTTGGGAAAATGTTTTTGTTGAATTTAAATGAAAATGAAATCAGGTGAAATATAAATTGATTCATTTCATAATCGATTCATTTTTTACATGAAAAAAAGTCTAAGAAATTTTACTGTTCGTAATTGAATATTCTTTTTGTTTTATTTTCAATGGGTACATCATTTGAATTTATCACTTTGTCAAAAAAAAAAAAATGTAATGTACGTTGTACGAGGGGAAAGACACCAATTTTAAATGAGCGCTAATATTTTTTAATATTTCTAATATTCAAGATGGCGCCGGTTGTTTATTTAGAGAAAAAAAAAGCCAATTTTAATATTTTATTTGAAAAAATAGTGAAGAAACAATTTACACAAAAACGGAGAGTTTTTAAAAAATTCCATTAATAAAAATAAAATCCAAATCGAAATATCTCAAAAAAATAAATTTAAAAAATTAAAAATCACTGTCAAAATTGAATATCTTGAATTTCAAGCTAGTCAGCGTTAATATTTGCTAATGACATTTACTATTTGATGGTGTCTAACCCCGTGCCGTTGTGTTTACCATTGAACATTGGCCATTTGCTTCAATATTTTGATATCTATTGCATTTATACAAATCTCCCTCCTTCCGATACACGCACACACACACACACACACACACACGCATATTCTCAAACTCATGATCCGGATGATGTTATTGGTTAATTATTATTGATTTGGAAAATTCCGTTATTAGGCACACGAACAGCTCGAAAGTAACGTAATTTTATGTAATTCATTGTCGATTCTATGAAAAATGGTAATAATAGCGAAAACCGTGTGGCTTTTAACCTTTTAACCGGAATAACGCTTTTTTGGATTCTCTTTTTATTAACGGAGAACTCCTACAACACAGGAGTCCTCCGTTAATAAAAATTAGGAACGGACAAAACCAAAAACAAAATAAAATAAAACATTTAATGCACATGGAATTTGAAACAAAATAAAATAAAATTAATTAAATAATAGCGAAAACCGTGTGGCTTTTAACCTTTTAACCGGAATAACGCTTTTTTGGATTCTCTTTTTATTAACGGAGAACTCCTACAACACAGGAGTCCTCCGTTAATAAAAATTAGGAACGGACAAAACCAAAAACAAAATAAAATAAAACATTTAATGCACATGGAATTTGAAACAAAATAAAATAAAATTAATTAAAATTAAAAAACTAATGATAAAAATGATAAGAATGACTAATACAATGGGTAAACATGAAAAATTATCGAATTTTATCCATTTGAGTGAAATTGAGGGAAATCGTTTTTTTTTCTTTTGGAAAATGATTAAATTTTAAATTAAAAATGTAATGAAGCAATCCGATTCAACGGAGAGCGAAAAGATGCCTCCCAAGACTTTGGAATGTAGTTTTTTTTTCTTTGATGTTGAGAACGAATGTTGAGAATAGATGATTTTCGATGGTTTTTGTTTCAATTATTACTATATTATGAAATAATAAAATGAGAATAGATATTTTTGTCGAATCAATAATAAAATAGAATACAATTTGAAAAAAACGTTCAAAATGAACGAACAACAGAAACATTGACAAATTAAAATGAAATGGATTTAATGTTTCACGAAAATCAGTACACATTAAATAAACAATAAATTCATCAAATAAATACAAATTAAATTTTTAAGAAATGAAAACTATTTATTTTAAGGGCGTAATTTTGTTGATGAAACATGTTGATGGACGTCAGGCGGGCCGAATACACACATACACACGCAAACAAATACATACACTATTTTTTTTTTTTTTAATTATTTTGATTGATTTATATTCTCAATATTGTTTGATCAAGAGTTGGCAAATAGCAATTATTGAGCTCAAATCGGTCCAAATAAGTTGCAGTTGTTACGTTTTCAATTTATATTATTAAACTTATGCCCTGTGACAGATTTAAAATAAAGTATTATGCATGCATAAGCCAGGCCACAGCAATAGAAAAAAATAGAAAAAGAACAAAAAAAACCTTAACATATAATGACAAAACGTTTGAGGAAGAAAAATACAACAATGTTTTTTTCTTTCTTTTTGACATGTGATCATTTCAAAATTGTCATTAAACAATTGCACCGTTAAATTAAAATACGAAATCAAATACAATAGTAAATCGTTACATCGAGTGAAATAACAAAATAATAAAAATAGAAAAATCGTTTTCAATATTTGTCGAAATAATCGACAAAAAAAAAATAATTTAAAAATAATAATAATAGTAATAATATTAATGATGGAACAACCGCCGAATGACATTTTGAAATCAATGGAAATATGTGATAGCCGGGTGTGTAACCAATCGAGAATCTAACAACCGAAGAAAAAATTCTCTCTAATTTCACAAAAAAAATACTAATAATTTTCTAGATTTGAGGTGAGCATTAAATTGAAATGAGGCAAAACACAACGAATGCGTTCTGTCCTAATTCAAATATTGCAAAACAAAAATGAACAAGTCACGGAACAAATCCAGAAATCAACATTCAAACATTCAAATTCCTGAACTGCCATTTGAAAATAATAATAATAATAAAAAAGAAAACTACAAAGACATATTTAACCAACATTTACTGGAATATATATTAAAAATGGAAAATGATTTAACTGCAAAAAAAAAAGGAAAAAAATTAAATCGAATACAGTTACAATTGACGAAGCACAAATAGTCATTAGGTACAATTTATTATGAAACAAAAATTTGAATTTCATTTATACGGACCGAATTAACCAAAAAAAAAAACAAAAAAAAATATTTATTTCACCGGATAATTGAATCACTGAAAATTTTTCATTGATTCAAATATTCTCAAATAAAATCATAATAATAATTACGATGATATTTCAACATAAATATTTTTTGCTGTGACACACAGAATGAACCAGCCGACCTTCAAAATGACAAAAATCACATTTGGTGGCAATTGCACAAAGAATAATGTGTATCCAGGACTTTTGTTCTGAATAGCATTTTTGACTTGGAATGATTTCCAATAACTTTCCAAAAAAAATTCAAAATTTAAACGGTCTTAGGTTGGCAACAAATACAGTGCTATATGCAAATTTTGTAACACTGTGCAATTTAGTTGACTTGAATGCGACTCTTTTCTCATTCATTCAAACATAAGACTAGTTTTTGAGCTAAATTCAGATGATTTGAATTTTCCAGAAATAGACGAGAATACTTTTAAATAATAATAAACTTTTTATTTATTTATTTTTTCGAAAGAAAAAAAAACGCATTAAACAGTAGAAACGGACTTCTCAATCGAATTAATAAGTCGAGCGGTCTCAATGTGGCGTCAATAACAGCAATGTGCCATTATTAAACTTTTACAATTTCAATAAATGGCGGTCAATCGATGATATATAATATTTACACAATACACACAATACAAGGCGAACATAAGCCACGCAAAATACAGTAAAATCGATTATCTTAAAATGAATATAATTCGGACATTATTGAAGAATATTTTACGTTATTCACATTTTACATAAATAGAAATTTAACGATAATAATAAATAAAAAAAAGAAGCCATTTTGTCTAAATTGCCATTGATTTTTCTCTATAATTTCATTTTCATATTATTATCTAATTATAAACAATTTAAACAAAAATAAACAATTTAGACAAAATGGCGTTTTTTTTTATTTATTATTATCGTTAAATTTATATTAATGTAAAATGCGAATAACGTAATTTCGAATGATTTATTTACTTTTTGAAAAGGGGAATCAATATCACGAGCATTTCAGAAGTTCAATTTTTATTTAAATGGAGCCACATTTTCGGCTTAAGAACTTTCCATTCATATCAAACTGAAATTGCGTCGCATGATGTTAATTGAATTTTTTATATTAATCTATTGATATGGGCTGATTTATGTATTTCTATGAGCCCAAAATTCTCGACTTACTAATTTTTTTTTTTTTTTTTTTTATCGAAGAAAAATAATAATTCTGTATTCATTGAAGATGTTGACTATAGTCAATTTCATTTTGAGATCCATAATGTGTTTGTTGTTCGATTCCCATTCCTTTGGTCAATACATATTTAATAGTGAACGTACACACCGATTAACAACATTGATCAAACAAAATTACACAGGAAGAGAGAGAGAAAGAGAGAGAGGGGGAGAGAAAAAAACGCAGCACATTTCAGAATTTTTAGTTATTGCATGTTGAAATTTGAAATACACAGAATTACCGATTAATCAATTTAAAAAAAAAAACGTAAAATTGAAAACAGTGAAAATATATGGAAAGAAAGGCAAAAAAAATAACAAATGAATAAATGAATTTGGAATTTTGAGTTATGATATGTGAGCTGCTGGCAGTTTACAATTTAAACGAAAAATGAAAAAAAAAAATATCATTCAATACATATGTATGTATGTCACCGTCGTAACCAACTATCGCCAATGAAAAATGGACAGGACTTTTTTATTCTCATTCCCATGGAAATTCGAGGTTATATGGGGCAATAATAGTGTCGGATGATGGGGCACATTCATAAAAAGAAAAAAAAAGTATGGTTATCCAGGTCTCCATTCAATGTCGGTTATTTCCATTAAGCAAGATTGTAGTAATCTCGAAAATCGACCTCAGGGTCTTTATTATCATTAAAAATTATGATAGAAAAATTGGTTAACCTAAATCTAAGTACCGATTCGATACCGATACACAAAAAATCCATACAAATTAAAATAAAATATAAAAAACGTTATCGCACGCACTACAAAAAAAAAAAAGAAATAAAAAAAATGCGGCTCGATTTGAAGGGGAAGCATTCAGTTGAAATCTGACAAAGATCCGTGATTTGATATGTTTTATATATTAATCCCATTTATTTCGCTATCAATTCAAAATCCAAAAAAAAAAACATTCACTTTGAACGGACCGACAAGCTTGCTACACAACATTAAGATGGACACAACAAAAAATTTCTATGAATGAATACCAACTCTGTATTTACGGGCATGAGATGAGATGTTAAATAAATAATTAAAAGTAATTTTAAGGCGAATAAAACAAAAAAAAAACAAAAATTATATTGAATTATTAAAATAAAATAAAATGAAATAAAAAAAAAATTTAAATGAATTCAAGGTTAAAAAAAGTAACATTCATGCACTTAGATCTTGAACATTGTAATTGAAAATCAAGAACGCAGCCGAGTTAAATGAAAACGCAATCGTTATTAAATGAAAGTGCATTTTAGGCGCCATCATTTCTCACGGCTGCGCTTACTTGATAATTGACAACTCTCTGAACGACGAGATGATAATAATAAACTTTGATAAACGAAATGGAAAATTAAACATTAAACATTAAACAAAGCAAATAATATTATTGAATTGATAACAAATGATAAATTAATTATATAATTAATTAGAAATAATCGCTACGGTACGATATAAAATAAGCGAAAAATTTTACTTTAAAACCCACCCAAGAACCACAAATAAAAACGTAAACGAAGTCTTGATAAACTTTACCCGGGCGCTTTTTCGAAACGCCCTTCACACAACATTCCCATTGGATGTTCTTCTTCAACAATATATATATTTCTTTCTGTTATCTGGTGTGAGACCATCACTTTTCATTGATGCGTCAAAAGTAAATAATTATATAGCATTCGAATAGGGAAAAGAATTTTTTCTTATCCCTTTTCACAATAAATTAATTAAAAATTGTTGATTGTTAAAAAAAAAAATAAAAATAATAGTAAAAAGTATAATAATATTAAATAATAAATAAATTAATGAAATTATTGAAAATAATGGAAATAACAAAAATTCAATACAATGGAGTTCATCATTAAAATTTATATCCACAGAGGCTCTAAATGGAACCCCTGTTGAATTTTTGTTAAACGCAAAGTGATTCACTTCCCGAATGCTCAAATGTTATTACATCAATCGGGCAATAAATAATCATTTATGGATATTTTTGTGTATATTAGAGTAGTTTACAAAGGAGAAAAAAAAACACACACATTTTAAAAGAAAACAGGTGCCAGGTGTCGTCAGTTCAGTTGAATTATTATTATTTTCTTCATTGATTTTTATCGTATTATTTTTTGTCAATTTTCATATTCAAAATCAGCAAGTTAGTCATCGAACCTAATGTTCGAAATTTAAATTTTTGCCTTTGTTGATTAATAATACGGTGAAAAAAAAAAAAAAAAATAACTGAAAATGAGAGGGAACACAAAGCAAAGATAGTGTGGTGAATCCTGCCAAAAGAGTCAAGCTCTTAATTTAAAACCGTCGCGTCTTATAAACAACGGTATACAAAAAATATGTCGAGTTTTAATACGGACAATTTGAGCAATGCGAAAGTGCATTTGAAATATTTGTTTATTTGTTCATTTGTTGTTTGAAGGATTTCTTATGATGCGAATTTCCTTCTTTTTTTCTTTTTTTTTAATTCAATTCGCACATGTATTTTTACATACGCTAAAATCCAATGTAATTTTTGTTGTCAAAAGCCACGAGAAAAGAAAACATAAGAAATAAAAAAAAACAAACAATTTAATGGAAAAATTATAAAATGATGTATTAGAAATTAGATGATAGGATGAAACAAATCCAGCAAACGTTTTTAGAAGGCAAACATTGGATTCTGTTGAATTTTGAATTTTTTAGCCGTCACACACAAAACAAAACAAAACAAAAAAAAAAAGATGTGAATCAATATTTGAGAAATGGATAAAGCAATCTTTCCTTATTTGAAGCAGAAAAAATTCTGCACCGACGGGTGAAACAAAAGAGAAAAAATATATATATATATATATTATATATGGATCGAGCGGCTCTTTTAGTTCGTTGTTAATCAAATTTTTCAATTTCAGATTATTCATTATTATTATTTGTTGGAATGAATCTTTGATGTTTTGATCAAACTCAAAATTGAAATTCAGCTCTGAAACGAAATTTACATTTTGCATATGGATTTTGTCCATAAATTTTGGCAATATAAAAATCGGCCTCACACCGACAGTGATCACTGATTAGTACACTTAATAGTGTTGAATTTGCATCAAAATATTCGAAACGCTTCATGAAAATAAAGAAAAACAAAAATAAATAAGTTAACTTGTGTGTGTTGCGCTCGATGACGAAAATCGCAGTCAGCGATAAATGCAAAAAAGGAATAAATAAATAACATTTGATGTAAAATGGACAAAAATATGTTTTTTTATGCAAATAAAAATAAAATATCGAAAATAGTTAACACAAAAAGTTGCCTGATATAAGAATTTAGTGCGGTCAATTTGAACAAACATAAATGTCACTACAAATGTTCTTGTTACCTAGTTTTTCTTTTCTTTTTTTTCTTTTTTGTCTTTTCGTTTATATTGCCATGCTTTGCTTGCTATCCTCAGTTATTTGCTGCTTTGATAAAATTCTGCCAAAGGTACAAATTTCCTAGAAAATTTCTGGCGACAATAGACTGAAGCGTTGGTGGGGTGAGATCATATCTGACGAATCCAATTTATGCAATCTTAAAAACCGACAATCCGGTGCTGTGGCACACACAAAGCAACAAAAATAAAATAGAAACCTAAATTTCAATTACTATGCCACCGATGAACATCGAATCAAGCCACATGGCTTGGAAATGCCTAGCGAATTGTGAAATCAATCTTTTGAATCATGCTTGGACATTTTCTAGGAAATGGAATCTTCAACCTCAATATTTACGATTTGATTATTTTAGAATTGGAGATATTTTTCCGTCAGAATGGGAGCGGCTTTTATAACACCAAATAAAAATATTTATTTGATTTTAACTCAATTAAAAATTTTTCGATTTTGGATTTAAATTAAAAAAAAAAAAACAAGTAATGTGCAATTTTGGAATCCATTGACGTTCTGATCTCATTATTGTGGGAAATCAGGATGAAAAAGAAACCGGCACACCGACACGGATTAACTATACTGTGACACAAAAAGCATTAATACTCAAGAGCGAAAATTGACCGATAAAAATTGTCAAATAAATTAAAAAATAGAACGCTCAATCTTGAAAATAGTGCATTTATAAAATGAAAGCAATTCTAAAACAAAAAGAAAACAATAGATGCAATTCGGTCTAAACGGCGCGAAAAAAAAACCAGCTAAAACGGCATCAGAAACAATGTTTTTGTTTTTTTATTGACATTACAGTTTTGTATAGCCAAGCAGATAATTCACATATTGACCAATGAATCATTCGAAATTTGAAGCAAAATGATCTTTTTTTCCTTTTGAAAAGAAGTTTTTAAAAAAACGCCAGTCAGTTTATTTTATTATTATCATTTTTATCTATAATATCATTATTGAATTGCCATTTTTATGTTGGAATATCACGAATTTCCAATACAATAATAACATTTTATGGAAAAATTTCGAAGAGAGGGAAAAAGAAACAGAGAGAGAGAGAGAGAGAGAGAGATAGAGAGAGACAGTGCGTGTGTATGTGTGCGTGAGAGAGAAAGGCTTTCAAGTCTATATTTTTTAGAAATGTTTAATTATTTCTTCGTCCTTCCGTTCGATAATTGGCTTTTCGAACGTGATTTTTTGACTTACGAAACCAAACAAACAAACAAGCAAAAATTGAAAATAATTTACGTGCCAAATTTTGTTTCGTTGACGTATTTGTTTTTGATTTTTTGATATCGATTTTCATTTAATACAAATTTATACTCAACAAGAAAACAAAAAACGTGTTTGTTCATCTTCGTTTTTCGCAAAGAGCAAGCGAATCTCCTTGATTCAATTTACAAAAAGATGGCGATTCTGAATTGCAAATATATTAACGAAAATTGATCGTAAAAATCCGATCAATAAAAGTGTTTCGGAAAATAGAATAATAAGCAACCGCCAAAAAAAAACAAAAAAATTAATAAATAAATTTATGGATATTTTTTAGATAATAAGAAACTAAGCGCCATCCATTTGTATCGAAATTATAAGGCCGAACAAAAATAGTGTCGTGCCTGATTGGATCCTTTTGATTGATAGTAATGGGTTCCGATTGGCCACGCCATTATGCAACGTTCAAAATGAAATACTAAATATTAAACAAACCAAAATTAAAACTTGTGTGGTGCATATTTTTAACATAGAATACAATAAAAATTAAAATTCAGCATTATAATCATATTATTATAAATGAATTAATGTTCATGCTCTCTTTCTCTCTCTCTCTCTCCGAATTTCCATTGAAGAGAAATAATTCGGAAAATCGGGAAATAGTTAAATAAATCGTTTCATCGGTGTGATTTGTTGTTTGTAGGCGTCGTCCGTTTTATAGCTGATCACCAATAAATAATTATAATCGTTGAAGAAATATTAAAAAGTTCGTAGCCATCTTTTTACAGTAATTTTTGTTTTTTTTTTTGTTTTTTTTTTTGTATTCCATGAATCCATAAACACTTTCAAATCGCGATCTTTTGTCAATTTAATTGGCCCACACACACACAATGTTGAAGAGATAATTTTTGAAGAAAAAGGGGGAAATGAATTGAATGAGTCGATATATTGTTGACGTCATTCGATTCTTTAGGGATGAACATTGAACATTGAAGATACATTTGCATAAGTAAGATTTGACAAACGAAGCACAGGAATTTTCATTCTCAATGCTTTCGTTATCAAAATGATAACTGTGAATTTCAAGTCATCGCGAGTCATACTGAAAAACATCTAAAAGAGAGGAAAAAACACAACAAAACAATACAAAAATAATATATAACGCACATAGAAATCTTACTTAAAATGTTATCAAATAGTTGAAGTTTAATGATAAACACAATCCGGTTCCATCAACCCACTCCCAGCAAACGAAAATAATTTGAATGAAAAATTGTACAAAGGAATTTCAATCAAAAAAAAAAACCTAAATATATATAATTATATGATTTGTTAAAGAGACCAGTTGATGGATTAAACGAAAAAAAAAAAGGAGAAAAACATTGGATATATACGTAAAGCGAAATGCTTGTTTTCAATTTTTATCTTCCTCATTTTTGTGGTGGATAAAATGAAAAAGGCCGCTCTTTTTTCGAAAAGAAACTGTGCCAATGTTTGATTCTTGAAATAAATTGATTTTATTCCGATTTAATTTTAAATGCTGCCGACATGAAGAACCATAACATTCAAATTTTCATTCATCCGTGTCATGACGACTGATCCATTCGATCAAATTTTCAGAACAAGATCAAAACGATCAGTTGATAGACAATGAAAATGGAAAAACGGTTTTGTTCAAATCAGAAAAAGAGTTTACTAATTCAAACATTGTAAACAATTCAATGATTGAATTGAAAACTCATTAAACATTTGACCATAGAAAAAAATAAATAGCAAAAAATTACGGAGGAATCCTACAACACAGAGTAAATAACGGAGGACGAGTAAAAACAAAATAAATGACAACCGAAAAGAAAAACGATACAAGAATCACTGACAAAACTTGATAATAACGGATAAGCAAACGAATTTTGTTTGTCGATTCGGTTGGTCTTCTTTTTGATATGAGTAACCACAATCTATAACCGGAAAAAAAGGAAATTTATCATTAATCATAACGATTTGGCGCGACTGAACGACAAATATATTATTAAATATATTTTTTGGCAATAGATATTTGTAATCGAAATAGCTGAAAATTAATCCAAAATTCGAGCACTCACAACAATTATTATGTTTGGGGCAAATAAACAGAATAATGTCATCGCACACTCATATAAAAATAGCAAACAAATGAATTAAGATATAAAAATATTAATATATCACAATTATATGGCATTTGAATTCAGAGGTGTACGTTGGCTGTTGAATTGATAAATGCGTTTGAATTGAAGTTTGTAATTGTTCCATTTTTCATTCAATTGATCAAATGAACCATTTCGCACCACCCCCACCCCCACCACCATTGAAATTCGAGTATTTTGATGAACAATAATGAGAAGAAATAAGAAGATGTACGAAATTTAGTTAAAAATACCAATTATTATTGACCAAAAGAGCACAAGCACCTGAACATGAATCAAGATTATGAATGAAAGAAAATGTCAATGTTTAAACGTTTGTAAAATGTTCGATCTTTACAATTCATTGTATCGCATCGATATAAATTATTATTATTATTATTATCCATTATCCTGACAACACAAAACTATAAGAGTTAAATCCAAAGAAGTAAATGATCTAAACGCATTAACAACGTAATCAAAACGAATCATTTCCAGAATAATAAACGGAAAGAGAATTGAAAAGAAAAACAATTTTGTTTTACTACAATTGTTGTCGTAATCACTCGGAATTGATTCGAAAATCCAAAAATTGGCACATAGAAGATTCCAATGAAAGTAATAATGTATGTTTTAGTTTACCATTGCGATAAAAAATGGTAAAAGATTTTGAATTTTGTTTGCATTTAAATTAATCAGCAAACTGATTATGAAAAAAAAAAACTTGAGAAAATATAAACGGAAATAGCAAAAATGTATGAATGCTATTTTTGCATAGTTTTGGATTTTGGAAGAACAACATCTTCATAATGAACAAAAAGAACAATTACAACATTCATGCGTTGCAAACCAAAAAAATGAACAAAAAAACAACCGCAAACAAACACCCACACACACACACACACACAAATACACGAAAGCCCGGATACTAGAAGTTTGAAGTCAAAACACTTTAATTTTTGATTTTTGAGATTGAAATTTTTCTTTTTCATTTTGTAAATCTTTAGCAATGAATATGACACATGTTAGCTTAAACTAAAATTAAATTAAAGAGAAAAAAAGAGCAACCACAACAATGAGTAAACATGTGAAACAGCGAAAAATGATTCAACAACAACAAATGATAAAATAAAAATAAAAATAAAAATGAAAAAAAGTGAAAAAGAGAAACGAAAAAATTGAAAATGAGTCATCGGCCAACATTCCAATATAATTCACAGTCGTAATTGTGCGGTGGAATTATTGGTTTTATAAATATTTTAAGCAAAACAAACAAAATCAAGAAAATAATTAATCGCTTGCGATGCATTTCGGGAACGATTGGATCTCAATTGGAGTACCAAATCGCAAAATGTAAAATGTAACGAAAAAAGGAGAATGCGAATAGAATTTTCTTTTTGTTTTTTTTTTTTAAAGGAATGTGTTTTTCTTGCGGTTTTCATTTCAGAAATCGTAATTGGGTGAGGCAATGAGCGCAACCGTTGCGATTCATACTTTTCTCTCAATTGTGGTAACATGATGACCGAGGAAAAATCATGAAAGTTCGATGTCACATTTTCAAAAAAAAAAATTAAAAAAAAATGGAAAAAAGATGAGAAAAAAAATTATTAATAAATGACTAAAAATAAATATGAAGAGCAAAAAAATAGATGAAAAAATATATGAATTATATTAAAAATTAAAAAAAAAAACTAGTACGAATTGTGAAAAACGAAGGAAAAGACTCAAACATCTCACATGATCGATCGAAATAAATAAAATACAAAATGTTGAAGAGAAATGATGTTTCGTTGCTTCGTGAATCGTCCGCCGTGCAAATATCCAAATGATATTATTTATTTCGGTATTCGGAAACGTATTTATGATTCAGCAAAATGAAAGAAAAAGAGCAACAAATAACAAAAACACTTTTTTATTCACATTTACAAACACAATCATACATGAATACACAAATCAACACGAATTTTGAGATGAATCAATCGAAAACCAATGGATATCAATTCGCCATCGGATGACATATTTTCGAAAAACAGAACGAACGGCTGAATGAAGAAAAGAAAAAACAGTGGAATTCAGGAGCCGATTGCATTATTGCGAAATGATTGATGTCTTTTGCTTTGTTTCAAACAGACACACAAAAAAAAACAAAACAAAACAAATAGTGCGAGAATGTGTTACAAACAAATTATTAAATTATGTTCATATATTATTTGAATGAATATGCCGTTGAATTTTGAGCCAATCATTGAAAAATAACAAATTTCATTTAAACTCATTAATACATTAATCGGTGTCTGGTTCAAAATTCAGCGGCCATTTAAAGAAGATTAACAACATTATGGAATAGGAGAAAAACCATACTAAAAAAATATTAAATATGTGTTGGTTCGAATTAATGAATTAAAATGTTAGAAAAAAAAAAAAACTTTCATGATTTGTGTCGTTTCACTCTGAAAACAAAAATTTTCCAACTCCCCTTTTTCTTGCAGGAAACCGAATGAAACTGTCATTCTATGTTACATGGCCTCTGCTAATGTAATTTAATTCAATAGCAATCTGTTTCAATTACAGTTTTACGACCAAATGAATCTTTGTCAAGGTTCATCACCACCCCAAACTGGATCGAATAATATATTATGTGTAGCTTTAGTATAGTCGTTATGAAGCAAATGAATTTGCTCTTGCTTTTCATTATTATAAGGAAATGAAATCGAATTAAGATGCTTCTGCTGCTCAAAGCAGATAAGATGTGCTAAGCCATGAGGCAACAATAGAATCTTGATATACCTGCTATACATGTATGGAAATTATTAGGGCGAAAAGGGGGAAAAAAAAACAAATCGTAGATTAAACACAAACTGTCATTAAGCATTAAACTTCAGACAGAGCTATTCAACGTTATAGGAGAATGATTGTCTTGAGACCCCATAACTAATTATATTATAGAGATTTCATTGAATTGGCTTTGATTCGCAATTTGTATACCATTTCAATTAATTTACAGTCATTGTTATGCTTATCGTTCAAGTAGTCATTTGGTAGGCGTAACAGAATTAAGACAAATCCACCTTCAGAAATCGATTGGAAAAATAAAAATATACGCCGATTGTAGTAGATGCCTCCTCCATCGATGATATTCCAACAATTGCAAACACAAGTTTGCAATTAATAATTGTTTCACGCAAAGTTTTAAAGTGTACAGCAATAGCAACCGATGAATGACCTATTCTGTCGAACCGAAAGTTTGATTATTGAAAAAGTTTCGCTCGTTTTCTTTTCATTTCTAATCAAAAGAAAACAATTCTCATTTTAGTTCGATTCACTTGTTCTCTATGCCCGACAAACAGAAGCGACAATGACAATAATGACAGTATGATATGAAACAGCCGAAGAGATTCATACTTTATGATGGTAAACCATGTTTTCATATTCTGTACACAAAATCATTTACCATCTCCTCTGTCGTTTTTAATATGTTATACAATGTGCTTCTTGTGTGCCTTGTGTATGTTACGCTCTTCTCCCTTTGATTATTTTGTGTAATTTATTTGAATTTTGAGATGTTTGTGCCAATTTGGCCAAAGATATGCTTACAGCCATGCAAATCTTATTGTTTGTTGAAAATTTATCAACATAAGTAATAGTAATAATTCGTTTCGTCTTTGGCATTTGGCATCCCATCTTATATGCCCATTCAATGTTAAATGGTTTTCTAGATGCAAGCGCGAATCAATATTATCCTTCATTT
This sequence comes from Mayetiola destructor, assembly GCA_000149185.1. Taxonomy (NCBI): domain Eukaryota; kingdom Metazoa; phylum Arthropoda; class Insecta; order Diptera; family Cecidomyiidae; genus Mayetiola; species Mayetiola destructor. Next base: position 6,199,298 of record GL501517.1, read on the forward strand.
TGCTTCGCCAAAGATTTTTATTATTACATTTGTTGGCTTTTTGTTGCTGTTTTCTCTTCTTCTTCTTCTTCTTCTTCTTCTTCATTTATTCGCTTTTCTTCAAATCCTTGTGGATTCATTTCGTATGCCTTGCGAATACCATGTGCCATGTGCCTTATGTTTTATTTTTCGCATTGATTTATTTTTTTTTATGTATGTTTATGTATGTTTGGCTTCGATCGGGTTGATTGGTTGCTATCATTTTTGTTGTTCGTTGTTCAGACAAAATTCAATACAGCAAACAGACGCGAATATGTACAAAACGCTTGCGTACATTGTTGAACAATATACAATTTGGTTTTGATGCCACTATCGACTGTCGATGATGATGATGTTGACAACGACAAAACGGAGCGACATATGAAGATTTATAGGATGACAAAGGCGAGAAAGAGGAAGATCTGAACGTATTTCAGAAATTGAAACGAGAAGAAGCGAAAGTCGTATCGGTTACTTGGCGAGGAAAAGTTATTCGCACTTTGTTCTCGTCTCTCTTGATCAATTGGTTTTCAGTGTTTTTTTTTTTGTTTTCATATAGTAAAATGTAGAATAATCATTATAATTTTTTATAATTTTTGCTATAAACGGAAATACGCGGGCTCATTTGCTGTGAAATTTGACCGTCAATCTCTTATTTTGATAGAAAAGCGCATAAATTCTTTAAGAAATCCCAAGCATTCCAAATTTAATTGAAAAAAATAAGGAAATAATTAGAAGCAATGAATGGACGGCAATTAAGTAGCATCCAACTTATAAAATTCATTTTATTGTTATTCGGAGTTCAATCGCATATTTTTTGCAGAGCAACTGATTCGCTTACAAACACTGCAAGCAAACAATACAGTAAGTTTTAACGGTTTAATGGTGAACTTGAAAATGTTTTTGTTCAACAGCATTTTACAGTTCTTTTTTTTTGCGTTTCTTTCTTTTTGTTTTTGTTTCCAATGATTTTAAGCTATTTTCCAAATTCTTTTCCGCATACTTTTCCATTGAACGTAAAAAAAAAATTAAATTAAATATATAAACAAACAATTTTTTAAACGTTCTATCGTTCCGGATTTTCGATTAATCGACAATTATAAATAATAATTTAAAAATATTTGACTCATTCAGTGAATGCAGCCAATCGAAATGATATCACCATTGAATCGAGCAATGAGACAATACATAAACCATTGACAAAGCTTAAACAAAGCACATACACCAACCGCACCGAAATCAACCATAGAAGCTTCAACGTTGTCACACACATTGAAAATGTGCTTGAACGATCATCGCGTAGCGCATTCACCATACGTATGAATTCAAGCACAATGTCACTTGTTAAAAGCGATGAAAAGCCATCACGGAATGATTCAAATTATTCGCAACGTCCATTGTTCGGAATGGTTCGAAAATATGCCCAATTATCGTTTGATCCATCGACATATAAATGCAATGACAAACAAATGACCGAATGTCAAAACAAAACCAATGAATTTCGTGCAAAAATCATAACCGAATTGAAAAAGGCATTAATTGAGCCAATCGATGTATCAGCCAATAAATATAATGTTGAATATGAACATCCAGACGATATGATTAAATATAATCCAACATGCATGGTACTCGATGCTAAATTACGAACTTTAACCAATAAAGATTCACCGTTTGATGGAAATAAAATTGGACGCATGTTTCCGAAAAAGAAATTATTTGGGAAAAAATATTTGTCGATGCCACGAAGCTGTGTCATTGTATCCAGTGCGGGTGCATTGTATCGATCGGGACTTGGTAAATTTATTGGTAAGTGTTTCTTCTTTTTTTTCTCTTGTTCTTTCTTGGTGCTGTAGATTATGCGTCGGGCATTGAATTCACATTTCAATTGATTTTATCTTCATTTCTATCGAATGAATCATCAGTATTTAAATCAACCGAAGCCATGGAATATGATTCATTAAAATCTTGTGGTCGCTTTCTACCGATGAAACCGACTTTCCTAACAGCCGGTTTTTATGTAATATTCTTCAATTCCTCTGTGTGTCAGAATTTATAACAAAAGATAAAGATATTCTGTGTCTTTTTTTCTTCCCTGATTCTCTTTCGTGGTTTTCTTATTATTCAAACTAATATTCAAACAAATCACGGTTTCAATTGATTTGGAATATGAACGAAATTTGTCAAAGTGAACAAAAGTTGGACAAAAAAAAAATTACCAATGAACTGTTTGAATCACATAAAAATAATGTTCGAACGGACAATTCGTTCATATTTATCAAGTTCAGTATGAAAAAAACAACCAATAAATTTTCTTCAGCAATTTTACTTTTTCATCAAATGTGATTCAATGTCGCCCAAAGAAATGCCTTCCTAATCAACAAAACACTCGATTTTTATGCGAAACGTTGAACTTGAACCATAAATCAAACGGATTTTGTTTGACAAAATACGTTTCGATGAAAGGTTAGATTTTATCAACGGCATTTTCCCTTCCAACTGTCACACCACCAATGTAACCAAAAATCATTTCATATGCATGCTTAATATTATGAACATCTTATCCTTTTATGTTTAATGTTTATCCTTTTTTGTTTCCATTTGGTTTGAAGATCTTCATGATATTGTGTTACGATTCAATCATGCGCCAACTAAAGGCCATGAAAATGATGTCGGAACGAAAACAACGATTCGTGTTGTTAATTCACAGGTGATTTTTTTTTTTAACATTTACATTGCGCTTATGAGTATAATCATTCTTATCAATAAACGACACAATCGACTATTATTATTACATACTTACTGTGTTTTATTGTTTCTTTCTGTGAATAACCATGTGCTTGTCTCTTCTCCTTCAGGTGGTTAGTAAAAAGGAATTCAATTTTGTTAATTCACCAATATTCGAAAATGTATCGATCGCTGCATGGGATCCAGGAAAATATAACGGAAGCTTAAGCGATTGGTGAGAATCAAATGTTAATCATGATAACCGGTTTGTTTTTTTATTAATTTTTTTTTATTTATTTTTTTTGCATTTTATTGACATATTTTTTTAGGATAAAGAATCCAGACTTTCAACTTTTCAAGAATTACAAGCGTTTTATGAAACGACGACCAGATGCAAAATTCTATCTTTTGGATCCAAGATCAATATGGAATTTATGGAAAATGCTACACATTTATACAGGTCTTAAAATTCGACAAAATCCACCGTCATCTGGATTCATAGGTCCGTTACTTAATTTCTCACATAAATTATTATTGTTATTATTATTATTATTATGAATTTTCAATTCAAATGTATTTGAATGAAATCATTTCGTTTACTTTGGCACAGGATTGGCATTGCTGTTGCCGTACTGTTCATACGTGGATATCGTTGAATATATACCGTCAACTCGTCTCACAAGCCGTTGCCATTATTATGATTCAGAGGTTTTTGGAATTGTCGAGAATTTGTTTTATTGTTCATGTGTGATTCATTTATTATTTTCTCATTCGTATAACAGATGAATTCAGCTTGTACATTTGGCGCCTGGCATCCATTGGCTGCCGAAAAGTTAATGACTTTTGATATGAACAGTGCAAATAATTTTTCAACATTTCAAAGTGGCATCGTACGAATTCGAAAGCCAAAAAGTAATGGATGCAATTGAAATTGTTTCAATGTCGATCATGATGATTAATATTATTCAATTGAAGTTGTGAAGACGCAATGTTTAGGATTTGTAAACAAGTAAACAGAATATGAACATGTGTGTTATTATTATTATATCATTATTATGTATTATGACGAGAAATAGAAATAAAATGGGAAACGATATCGATATAATGCAAACTAAATATGTCGCAAATTGAAATGCGTTTCATTTCTTCTTTCAAATTAATTGGATTAATTTGCGTGCAAGCAATCGACAGGTGAATATGATCAGCCTAGTTTGAGTTAAAGTGATCGAAGCATCTGAAAAAAAAAATATTGTATGCAAACAATCAACAAACGTATAGACAGTATAAAGATTCAGGCATGCAACAATAATATTAATAATCATTAAAATCTACATTTTATAATGATGAAAAATCAATACCGACTATTGACGATTACGAAGAGGAGACTGTACGTTGTACGTATATCTAAACGGACACCACGTGCGCTAATCAGCTTTCGATTTAGATAAATCGCAATATCACAACATTCACACGTGAATGTAGACAGAGTAAAAAACTCAACGACAGCAAATAAATGCAAAACAAAATTGCAAAAACGTGAATTCTTTCATCAGTCGAAACCGAGACAATATTCAATATCCAGTCGACATATAACGTATATGTCACATCAACATTAGACACAACTCTGCGATAGAGACACATTTCTGATAATAATGTGTCAATGGACCGCAAGTAATCGTCGGGCTATTAGAAAAAAAAAGCAGGTTCAATTTTGCATGATCGATGCTCATTAAAAGCGCTACCGTATCCACAGTCTACAGCGAATCGTGCAAACAAAAAACACAGCTACACAAACCCATCACATCCCAACTCAACCGTATATCAATGTGTATCGACGGGAATTGGAGATTCAAATTAGAATTGTTTCGAATTGTTGTCGCATTTAATGTGACGTCCGATTATAGTATTTTTAATGAAGCTGAAAATTTAATTTGCATTAATGATGTGCTAAACACTTTATCGAATTGAATAAATCGTTTTATTTATAGGCCGTTTGCACTAATTGTTTCTATTTCCATTTTGTAACATCAATTTCAAAACCATATCAAATGGAATTGGAATTTTCGATTTGTTTATCTCATTTGTTGGCTTGAAATAATGAGGCTTCTTTAAAATTAAATCGATCGCAAACGCTTATTGACTGTCGCTCGCAATTGATTCATGAGCGCGCAACGCGCGCACAAATAACCCAGGGCATACGTTTCTTTACTCGTTGGCAATTGGCTATACGTATTCGCTGACTAAACTATCTTGAATTTTGGGGTTTTCAAACAAAGTGAATGTTGTCATAAAGCCGGTGACCGATTCATACGGCCGAACAAGCTTTTCAAACATAATTCAGATGACTCATTTTCAAACTCGGGAAAAATACTAATCCAAAAAATGCAATTTTAAATGCTTACATGCTTATCGATCAGGTAAATTGAAGATTTTGAAGAGCACACGTCAAGGGGAATAAACATCGGAAACAGATAACAAAACATTCTGAATAAAAAAATTTAAAAAAAGAGATTAAACTTCGATTTTCGGCTTTTAAGCCGAACATGTACACTTGTGGTTCTTGTATTCCATGAAAAACGAATATGTAATTTGCAATGGATTGGTTAATGAATCAAAACAAAACACCTACGGTAAGAACCCAAGTGCAATCTTTATTTAGCAAATGAAATGACAATAATAATAATCTATTCATAGAATTGCACAAGAAAATACACTTGATATTTAGAATAGTTGCCAATGTACTTATTGCCGGATTTCATGCGCATCCAAAATCAATGACGTCATTACTATGCAATGGTCAAAACCAATTGATAGCCAAAAATACCGTAGTCATCATAGTGCTTTCACTAAATGTGCAAAACGTTAAAAATAAATACACCACTATTTATGGACAATTGGTAAATTTAGACATTTAAGTAAAACATGTAAATGACAATGTGGAGAGTCCAACAATTAATGTGTGTGTGTGAGAGAGAAAGAGAGCGCGCGAAAAAAACCTCCACCAGATAAAAATACTTTTACTTTACAGCCATCGATTTGTAATGCCATTTCCTATTTCGTTCAAAACAGTTTCATTGTTTGCTATTAATCATATGTATATGTATAGCAAAAGGGGCAAATATCCAACTACTCTCATTGTGAATGAATAACGAATGACGCCAAAAAAAAAAGCGTCGACATGCAATTAAATATTTTGTCGAAGAATGAATCGGACCGAGTGGATCTGAAAGAGATGGATATAAATTTGGAATTTCTATAAAGTTCATCGTTCAATCAATGTCTAAAATCAAAAAGGAGCCTATGCCATGAGCCGTGCAATTAAACAGTGAGAAACAGACACAAACAACAAATAACTACTATGGACGAAGACGACGAAACAACGACGAAAAAAAAAATTGAAATAAAATTGTCATAATAGAATGTTCGGATTATTTTGTTGGTGTCGGTATCAAGCCTGATTCTATTCCTCTCTTACTTTCATTTCATTTTCCATTCTTTCTTTCTTTCTTTCTCTCTCTCTCTTCTTCTTCTTCTTCTTCTTGTTTTTATTTTTTTTCATTGTGTTTTTGTTTCATTCCTTTTCGTCATTCAACCGTTGCCTTTGTTTGTGTTCGTCCCGTTGTCGTGCATTTGAAGCTATGAACACTGAACACGCAACGCGCGCGCTACGGTCACAAACAGTTTACAATAAAAGTGTTTTCATTTCGCTTGAGGTGATTAGTCGCGATCCCGCAATCGACTACAAAGTATCACATACACTAGCGTTTGAGTTTGAAAAATTGAAGAAACATTAAAACGAAATAATCGAAGAAAAACCGTTTCATTCTCACGAACTGACAGAGAGAATTCTAAAAAAGAGATTTTCAACGAATTATTATAAAATTATAAAACCTGCGATTTAAACCATTTTTTTTCTTCTTCTTCTTTCGTTTGTTTATGATTTATTAAATGTTCATTTTTCCGTTTGTTTGTTTTGTTTGATGTTTTTTTTAAAAGAAAAAAAAATCGAATTTGATTGATTTAGTTCAATTTAGTTGACGAAGCAAAAAAAAAAAGAAATATTTTAAAAGCAATTCCGAAAAGTCGCGAGTGTAAATTAATGCAAAGAGAAGAAAATAGAATTTTAATCGTTTATGGAAAATAATCGTATGCAAAGGATCTGCGATAATTTCTACACTGCCGTTGTTATAAAAACAGGAAAAAGAAATCGAAGTTCATTTTTTTAAGTACGGTTTTTTTTGTTGTTGTTAACAAATAAAACTTAAAATAAAACGAAGCCGATACTGTGCAAAAATATAAAAAAACAATTCAAACGAGAAGTGTATGTGAATTTAAAAAGGGAAATTATTAAAATCGAAAAACGAAAAAAGTAAATGAGCGGCAGCAATTTGGATTGTTTAATCAATTATTATTTTGTATGCTGATAATCCTAGGAACAAAAAAATTAATTCTATAACAGAATTAACATTTTAAATAGGTAAGTGCAATCAATGGAATCCCTTTTAACAGTTTCGCATCAGTGAAAAATCAAATTGAGTCAACACTTGTTGGCTGTCACATTCAAAATCAATTCGATCAATGCAATCCAACATTTTACGATATTCTTCATCAAAATATCGAATGGCACAGAAGCCATCGGGTACGCAATTGTTAGTTCAAGATGCCGTTTTGTCAATCATTCTTCTCGCATTTTGTTTTTATTGGGTTTTGGCATTTTTGGGAAGCTGTTGTGTGCAGATTGAGTGTATGTCAGAGTGTTAAATACTGTGTGATCTATTAATACAATTTTGTTCGAAATATTGCAACAAAAATTCGTGCTTAGTCTTCACGTGGTGGTCGTTTGCTCCGGACCGAAACCAATTGTTGAATAATATCGATGATATGGATGATGTGCAAATATACGGCGCAGCATTTACAATGATCCATGCTAATGATTGCACTTGAATTGGATATTTTTGTTGATGGTTTTGTTTTACTTTGAATTCAATATGTCGCTCTCATTTGTTGGTTCATGCCATTTGTGAGATGCATAATTAAACTTTTACTCATTTCCGATTTCATAGCAATGCACATAGAACAAGTGCGTTTACGATATCAATTCTTCTTCTTCTTCTTTTTCTTCTTCTTCTTATTTGTCGTCTTCGTTTGATTTCTTTTGTTACTGATATGCGCCCGCACCACACACACACACACACACGAATTTCAGCCATATTTCAATTAACCAATAAAACTTAGAATATAATGAACATGCAACATAAACTGACAACGTAATTATCATAATCAAAGATTACTAATTTCGGTTTAATGCATTGACTGAATTAATAAACACACTTGTATATCTTGCCCATGTTTTATCTGATAGAAAATCCATTGAATCCAATGAAAAGATTATGTTAATGTATGAATGAATCTTTCAATAAATATATTAAAAACTTCATATTTCGGTTGTACTGTACGCGTCACTCATTGTCACCGATTAATCATTACAAAATGTTGTGAATGTGTATGGACGGAATGATTTCGTTATCATTTGTTATCGTTGAACGAATGCAAATAATGAACCTATGAAAGCAAACCATACAGTATGCACTGATTTCAAAGTAAATTTAGAAAAATTTACACACGCACGCACGCACACACAATTTGGCTCCGATAAATTAATAAAAAAAATTACGAAAATTGAGTTTGGACTGGATATCTGGTTGGCTTTATCTTTCATCGAACAATGACAAAATGCATATACACGTATTCCCTGTCATAAAAATATTATAATGATATAGCTAAATTGATGTGAATGACATCGATTTGAGGCTCATCGGATGATTTCATATGTTATTTGAAAAATTCAGCGATTTTTTTCTAAATTGATTTTGTAATACAAATTATACCTATATATTCTTTTTAAATTTTGCTATTTTCAAATTCTAAACATTAGCATTGTGAGCACTGTGTGTTTCAGCTAGCTAAACAGCTCAGAATTGTTAAAATAATATCTTCATTTTAATTTTTTGCTGACAGACTTGTGCCAATCATTGAAATTAAATGATAAAAATTGATTATAGTTGTTAGATGTCAGTTCAATCATGTTGCTGAATCATATACAGTAAAAATAAACGGAAAAATAATTAAAAAAAAAAAAAAAACAAAAACGAAACAAGAAAATTATTATTATGAAATGAAAAATGAAAATGAAATCGTTGTGTGATTCTCAAAAATAAAATAAAATGTCATTATTATTATTCAAGAGTTGAATAAAAGCGAAAATGTGTATGATTCGATCATAAATTTCTGGGGACTCATAGTTTATATTTCTCGGTCAATATCATCATTGTGGTGTGCTGAGTAGATTGATATCTGTGAATAACTTCACTTACCGAACGACTCAAGTGAAACGTCAAAAGCACTAAAACACAAATCGAATAACAATGGAAAATGTGCTGATGAGAATTGAGTGAAATTGAAATGGAACTTTAATGATGTAAAAAATCGAAAGTGATGTAAATTTTTCACATTTTTTTCAAATATTATCGATGATCGTCCAGACCTAAATGTCTGATTGATTCCAAAATTTCAAAAAAAAAAAAAACCAACAAATACAGCAAAAGAGAACTGCTCATTGGATTTCAAGATTTCTACCTTTTGCGGCGCGTGACTAATAACATCCGTTTGTAAATTTTATTTTTTTCGTCTTCCATCGATATCAATGATAAATTTGCATATGATAGCCACCATGCATTGTGATGGTCTTGGGCATCAAGATGATGGTTTCGATTTCGTATCCAACACAAATTTCAGCCAATTATACGCAACGCCTCTAACACATTGAAGAATCTCAACCAAAAAAAAAAAAAAGGAAAATCATAAATTGACAAAAATTAAGCACTTAAAATGATTACATAGTTGAACTGTTCCAATTGTTTATTTGTTCATTTGAATTGGTTTAATAGCAATATAGTCAATACGTAACATTCGAATATTCTGTTCAGTGTTTGCCCTATAAATTTACATACTATTTATGCTGCACGTAATACAAATGATGCATCAAAAATGTATTTGATAATAATTAATAAATGTATGTAATCAGCCACAGTTTGAATTCGATCAGCTGTTTGCAAATTGCAATTTTTATTCGCATAATGAAATAATAATAATCGAATTGAGTCTTTTGTGAAACTTGTATCATCGTGTTGTATTTGGCCGTTTGTCGGTTTTCGATTATTCTTTGCATATTAATCGGATATTGGGTGTTCTTTTTTTTTGTTATATTTCTCGTTGACAATGTCCATGTGTTCAATTTGCATTGTTCGACACAAACCCAGATAGCCATAGAGCCTCATCATTCATCATATCCATATATTTTATTTACAAATACAAATGCTCATATGATAAATATATATGTTCATGGATTTGTGCAAGTGTAGGTGAAAATTTTGACGAGGTTAAACATCGATATACAATGTTTTAGACAAATTTGTATATTGTAAATCTGTGAATAGCATAGATAAACACACGTATCACGTATGACAGTTTTTGCTAAATTTTTCACTTTTTTTTTTTCATTTTTGATTTTTATAAAACAACGAACAGAATGTCGAGTAAAAAAAGACCGCTCAATTTGTTGATATTGTACGCTGTATATGCGGTGTGTGTGTGTTCAATGTACATTGGAATTTTATCGACAAAAAAAAAACGTAGGACAAAACCATTGTGATAACATTAAACAGCATTTTGATTTCAATTCGTTGATAATAATAATACAATATTTGCGAGTGGTGAATATTTTCAATAAAATACATTTTTTTTTGCTCTTCGTTTTTTTGCTGTCATTGTTTTTTTTTTTTTTTTTTTTGCTTTGGTGACCAGTTAATATTGCGTTTCGTAGAAGTTCAGTGACAATATTGCGATTCATAAACAGAGGAATCAATCTGATTTCAGAGCATTTAACATTCCGAATGATACAATTATTATTTCCCGGTATTTATATTTGAAATGTTTCTGGCCAACGCGATTCGATTCGATGGCTGTGATTCATTGCAACATCGATCATTTTAATGGTTCATTGTCAATACATATGCCAATCCGAATACCGAATACCGAATACGTTGAACGCATATAGAATACGAATGAGCACGAGAATATGATCAAAATATTGGAACCTGGAACAAAATCAAAGCATGCAAAATGTAAATGTTTTTTGTGGAAATTTTCATTTTTATATTTCGAAATTCGAATATCGGAATACGAAAGTGAAATGAAAAAAAAAAAGAGAGAATAGAATGGTGAAAAAAGTGTGAGACAAATTTTCACTTGGCATTGCATTTGATCAACCAAACGGTTAAATGGAATGATTTGTATGGAAAATCGAAATAATATATACATATATTTTATGGTTTTATTGATCAATAATAATAATAATAATAATAATTGTGCGCTTATGCGTAACAATTTGAAATAGTGTGAGAGCTAGACACACGGTTTGACGCGTGTAGATTTATACCAAATGACAAAAAAAATAAATAACACAAAAATCGAGTCAATTTTGTAGTGTTTACACATGCATAAATTGCAAACACAATTTGCCGGCACTGAATTGAATCGATCGATTGGTTGATTGGTTGATTGGTCGGCTCAGTTGGTTCAATAAGCGCTTACATTGCTAAAAATGTTTATAAATTGAATGGCATTTGAGAGACACGTATCATAATATTATTATATTATGTGATTGAATGATCTATGTTTGTCAATTAATTTCATTTGGAAATCGATACTGTTGACTATTGTACAAAAAAAAAAAAAAAAAAAAAAATGTGTTGCCAATGAAACGGAATGAAGACCACAGAAGTAGAGAACAGAGAAGCAAAGAAGAAGTCAAACAAAACGACAGAGAAAAAAACGACACAGCAAAAGCACACGATTCAATGACAATGAGAATAACGTATGGCCAGCCGTACATAATTGAATTCGATTCAAATGGCAAAATTGAGCCATTTGATTAAACGATGAAAAACAAGTTAAACACGCCAATCACGACCGTTAAATAGTAGTAGTCAATCGGCCGATATTGATATTGTGTATTTATTCATGATTAGAAGAAGAAGAAAAAAATAGAAAAAAAATAGATATCTGTACATTTTACACTTGCCTCTTTTCCGATTAATTCCACAATCAATTGATTATTATAGTTAAGAACGCAATGAAAAATGCACAAAGATAAAATAATGATAACAAATGATGACAAACAACAACAAAAATGACAAAATCACGTGCCAATTTTGATTTTAAATGAGCCACAATACAGATCTGTGTAGATTATGATCATTTTTGTTTTTTTTTGCCGTGCTCGCCGATTTCTCGCCGCATTTTTGCCGTCTTCGCCGACTCCTCTATGACGAACACATAATTTCTCAATTCAAAAATTACAAATCATACCGTTTGTAAGATGCTGTTTATGATCTTTACATTGAATTCAAAGGTTAATAATGTAATCGATGCAACAAGATGAATGTTGAAAAGAAAAAAGAATGCTTTTCGACAGCACTTCTCTAGCTCGACAACCGAAACAACAAAAATTGTTAATATTTCAAAACAATATCTAAACTCGAATTGTTCTACTGCTGCTGCTGCTACTGCTGCTGCGGCTCTTGTTGTGGGCTGCCGACATTGTTTCAATCATTTTTAAATCTTATTTATTTGGCTAAACGCATATTTCATCACGTTATTTAATTGCTGTAAAATCATTTGGATGTTATTATTGTTGTTGTCTGGTATTGTACGTATGCTATCGTTTCGATGAGCAATGCATTTATCTTATTCTCTGCCACTCTCACTTGCTGGATATTGAATTGAAACTGGTTTTTCTTCTCCTTTATCGTATTGTATGTACTTCGCATTACTTTGAAACTGTTGGGAAAGAATATGAGAATCAACATTACAATAAGAATAAAAAGCAACATAAACAATTGATAAATGTGCACTGCGCAATGTGTAACCAATAACAAAATCATCGAATACAATCCAAATGATCATTACGAAGGTAAAGGTTCATCTAATTGCTCGAAACGACTTAAATTGAATATTGAATACACAACATTCACATGCGATTCATGTTTGTTTTTGCTTCAAAAAGAGAAACATTTATTAATTTTATTTTTCATCATCTTCCGTTCTCATTGTGCGTTCAACGTGCGTACACAATTGTGTGGAGTCTTTTGGAGCTTCAATATTCTCATTCGGCGGAAGGTTCTTCATGACAAATCAAAGTGATAAACAACTATTCAATCGGATCAATTATTGTTCTCCGACGCCATTCCCAATGACTAATTCTTCGATATATTTGTCATTAAACATGAAATCACAGTTTTTGAGACCGGTGCGCGTTTTTCTCTCTGTTCTTTTTCCATTTGTTTCGTGATTATTTATTATTTTTTCCATTGAATTTCAATGTGGAGGTTGCCGCTTGCATGTTTGATCTTCGATAGAAGCATGTTTCAATGTTAGACACGATAATGCAAGTTTATGTTGCTCAAAAAGTTGTTGTTGTTGTTTTTTTCGCATTTTAACTTATTGAAAATTAATATCGCAACGATAATGTGGAAAGTATTTGGCCATTCTTCGGCTAAAAAATAAAATTCTTGATAGTACATTCCATATTTTTTCGTTTTTCTTTTGCACGGGAAGAAAAATATGCAATCGTTCGATTTTGTGAATAGAAAATATATTTTATATTTCAAATTTTATACATTGTACACATGTAATGTGAGAAAATCTTATCAGGTTATCAGTAATTTATGAAATCGTCGGCGCTAAATTTAGTCATTCGTTTAGAATGCTATGCGATTGGGGCCGATCAACTGTGGCTGTTTGAATTGAGAATTGATTTACGTTTATGTTTTGTTTTGTTTTTTTTTCTGTAAAGAGCAAAATATTTTGAATATATTGAAACAATTATTCGGTTCGGTTGTTGGTTCAGGGACTGAACGCTGGTCTATGGTAAATATTATCGGATATAAAAATTAGCGGGAAAGCTATTATAATAATGCCTATATGAAAAAATGGGTCAAACAAAGAAAACTTACACAATTTATTTGAACGTAGAGTGATTGAATGACTGTGGCCTATGGACGGTGTACATGTATTGTTGTGTGTATGTCAATTGAACAAAGATCTGTGGCATTTATTGTTCATTTTATCATTGTTCAAATCAAAAGCGCCCAATATGACAGATAATGCTGGATGAAATGAGATGGCATGATAATGTATTTAACTGTTTTCAGTGCTTAGATCATAATAATTATTATTATTTTTTTCGTGTAAAAGAGAATTTCATACAGGTGATTTCTATGGTTCATGTGTAGGTAATAGGTAGGCTCATTGCGAATGCTCCAATTTGATGGGATTATAATAATATTCGAACATATTGCGTTGGCTATCGTTCAATATTTTATTGATTTTGAAACTTCAAATAATCATATTAATAATAATCATCGACTGTTGATTCTTTGTTAACTCAATTTTTGTTGGCTCAATTTGATCTTTAAATATCTCTATCTCTTACTCCTCTTGTTTGTTGTTTTTTGCTATTTATAAATGTATAATCACATGGTTTTGCATTTTTTTCTTGCAGTAAATATTTAGATAAACGGATGACACAATGATTCAAATCAATTCAATAAATTTATTGAGAATTGCCGTTGTTGCGATACTTGCAATTTTACCAACAACAGGCGCACCGGTTGAAACAATACGCGTACCGGTTGAATCAATAACACAAGCTGAGGTAAGTTATTCTCTCATATTAATAAATATTATAATTATTTTTATTATTATTCAATATTCAGTCGTATAAATGCTATTTCAAGATCTATAATTGTTAACGACCATCGACTACCACGTTGAATATCAAAATAATCGGCAAAATGATCGATTATAATCACTTTTGATATCCGATTTCGTAGCTTGACCACACGATTCACAAATCTCATTTTTTTGTTTTATTCTAAGAATTTGTGCAAATTTGTGGATTAAATCGACTGGAAAATTTCGGTTCGGATGACACATTCAAGCGAAACATAATTTGATTTTTCTTCGTTTCATTGAAAATCATTAGGCGATGAAATTTTCTGCTCTAAATGATGCTTTTAGTAATTCAAATGATCAATGATGAGAATAATAACATTTGTTTGTCGAATGCGGCGAATGTAAATTCCACGAATCGAATAAAAGGCGATTTTATTGAAATTAATTCCGTTTTAAATGAGTCACACATTATAAGCATGAGTCTCGCGGCAACTATTCAATACTGAATAGTTTTGAAAGATGCTAATCAGATGGAAACCAATTTACATCTCTTGATCATCGCCAATCGCCATCGCATTCACTTCTTTCTTCGTTTCTCGTTCATTGAATTCATGCATTTAAATTTCTATGTGCCTTTGTGTGTGTGTGTGTTGACTTTGCGTTTGCCGTTTTGCTATTCATTCATAAAAATAAGAGACTTTTCATATAATTAAGTCTCTGTGACTGCTGTTGTTGTTTGTTTTTTCTTCTTCTTCTTCTTCTTCTTCTTCTGTTTATTGTACTATGTATACGTAAATATAGCGAACGGAAAATAAAGAGAATACCCAACAAATGAATGAGTAATCTTTTTAGTCTTTGTTTTTTTTTTGTTCTCGGATGCATATGTAACACATGTACGATTGACATGTTTATCGATTGTTGAGACTGGAACAACACAAACCGCTATTGAGGTTTTTTGGCTCGCACACATGACACATTTGAAACGGTTTTGTGAATCACTCTATTCAAGCCGATTCAAATGGCAGGAGATTAGAATGCTCAATTTTTAAAACATTGAATCAATCAGCTGTTTAAAAATAATCGATACGAATTTAGTGAATCCAAATATTAATCATTCCCAGATACGAATTTGGCAGCTAGAAAATCCGAGATACATTCTGAACACTGTACAAGGCCTTCTTGAAGGCAGTTCAGAATGTGGACAATTGCAGCTTAACATCAGGAGATATCACTAAGTGGTTCAACATAGCTGAACACGAAAATATTAATCAATTTTATTTTGAAATTTTCATATGTCATGAAACCAGCCGTCAGCAATGTTTCTTTGTAAAAATGTACACATACAAAAGTTTTAATTCAATCGATGTTATTGAAATGAGTCATCATCGTCGCCACATCGACGAATACATGCAATCGCACCGTTAACGCTCTTGGTAGAATCGTCGAATTTCATTGTATTGTTGTTCGACACACACACACACACACACAATTACTCATGCCATCGAAGAGGTAACAATAGTTCAACCGGGGAAAAGGGACAACAGAACAAAGTTGAAATACCTCAATATTAGGCCCAAAGTAATTTAAACGACAGGCACGAATCGCATTACATTAAATTAGACTGTGCTACCGTTGAAGTGGTGGATGGCATCAATAAGAATATGTAGTTCATGAAATTGAATATTGACGCCAATAGTTTTGTATTCGTTCAGCCAAAACATAAAAGCAATAATTTTGAAAGCTTTATTGGTATTCTCAAAACAAAGGAATCGTATCGACACCTTATAGCTTATAGCCAAATACATACATAAAATTCAAAATATGGTAGGCCACAACAATACACTTCTGAATGCTCTGGTTCTCAAAAATGTCTGTTTGTTTATTGTTTATGTTATTTTATGTGTTTACTAAACAATCAAAAATTTCGATAAGCAAATGAATTCTAAATAGAAATTTATTATTTCTTCTTTTCCGGATGGCAACAGCCATATTCGAAAGCAGCAAATCAAAATGAAAAACGAAATGGCTCCAAGACACGCAATTTCAATATATTCAGTTTCATGTCTCATGAATCATGTGTTTAAGTAGGGTGTTTGCGTGTGTGTATTTGTGTGTGTGCTTATGAATGAATTCAAATGTCCACCGAAAAATTCTTCAATAATTTATGCATTACCATGCATTCGCACGGCAATCCGATGAGAGTGTCACATAAATATTGAAAATAGAAATGAAGAGTTAATAACAACTGCATTAACGAAGGCAATCGAACATTCGCTAAATCCAAAATTATTTTTAAAATGAAATGCCTGAAAATAGATGTTGATTGAACCATATTTAAATGTGACCGAATGACCATTTCATGCAGTCCACGGATAGATGACAGCTGACGAAGATAATCATTCAATTCAAGCATATATGGAAAAACGTAAGAAAATCAGCCCCCTTTACATTGACAATATTCAATATTGAAAATGGAACTAAAGTTCCTATTATCCATTATTATCAATGGGTTGGCGCTGGTAATTTCAGTGATAATAGAGTGTTTTTTTCTTTCATTATCAGTCTATTGGCGTTCTTATCGCAGCCATATCACGCCAATGAATCAAGAACACAAAAAAAGACGAACATCGAATTGCAATTCTCCATTAGTCAGCCAGCATGTCAATGGCCATGGTCACATCACTTTCATCACACAATGAATCATGCTAAATATTTTGTTTTTTTTTTTCTTATTTTTTGTCAAGTCTTCTGCTAATCATTCACGATAAAATATTGTTGTAGCATTTTTTCATTTCATCGAAATGAAAACGATTCGCCGGAAATCCACTACAAATAGTGCAAAGAATGTGCTTGACAAATTGACTAAAGAACAAACACAAAACATTCAAAAGATTCTTCTTTGAATTAATCCATGTGATGTGCAATTGATTGCAAAATGTATCCCCCGGTTTATTGCGTCGCTGAAAATATATTGAGTGGTCAAGAAAAGTTCAAGGTGTAAAATAACTGAAGTGATTACAATTTAATTCTGTGGCCAGGCTTTGTTTTGTTCAATACGGATGATCACTTTCTTGAGCGTCTCAACAATAAAATAATAACGGTGAATGTGAACGCTTTGGGCGCACTATGCAAATATTAACGCAACAAATAAAAAAAAATAAAAATCGAAAAAAATTCATTGGCAGTAGCCTGACACCAGTGCAACAATAAAAGAAAGATAAATATTGCACACAAAATACAAACACACTTGAATGCGAGTTTCTTTCTTTCTTGTTTCACAAATCATTCTCAGTATTCCGAGCTCTCAAGCTAATTTATTCTGTTGAGATGATTTCTTTGTCAGACGAAGAGAGATCTTGATTTCATATATTACATTCATTTTCATCGAATGTAATCGTTTTTATTGCGCATTTTAATAAAAATAGCATTGAAACTATCCTTTGTTTTTCAATCGTGGTCTCCATGTGTCTGTTATTTACTGGATTCAAAACAAAAGGACTGGCGTTCCAATGAAATGAGTGTTCATAAGTGGCTATCGATCGATCACAATGGATTATGGATTTTAGATTTTTTGATAGCTTGGGATGATCAATGGGTGAATAAACTTTGATATGTTTTGTTTGCGATCAAGATTTCTGCGATCCATTTCGAGCATATGTTTATTGTTCATGGCGATTATAAATACAGGCGATACCTGCCAATTTGTACACCACTGTGTACACCAAACGTGAGTGCTACATTTGCATTATTATTAATTTGCTTATTCTTATTTGATCGGTGACTGTAATAATTATGCGTGTCCGTGATTCATTTGACCATGCAACACAAAACGAAACGAAACATAATCGAAATGGGCAATTTGAATTTCTTAGAATTTTTCACTCCATTTCAATATGTACGGCGTCATCAACAATAAAATAATTAATACAGGCCAAATACTGAACACAATGCGCGCATTCGGCTCGGATACAGAAGAAGACAAAATGATTTTTAAATATTCAGCTTAAATCAAAACGCTCAATTCATTCTCCAATTATAATTGAGATTTGCCAAGCGTCTGATGAATCAGCTTTTTCGAATTTTGTTTTGTTTTATCATTTTGTGCATTGAATTTTTTATTGGTTGGCCACAAATCATAAATAAATTCAGTTTTATCATTTTTTGATTTGTACACATAAATGAATCATTGAACAAAAGAATTTCGTTTCCGTGTTGTTGTTCACCGTTTTCAATTTCAACGAATTCAATATAAGCAACATCGTCATATTTCACATCGATGAAAAGTCATTTTTCACTTTAATTTTTTGTCATTTTCATCAAATGGTTTTGGCTGTTTTTATACATTCATCCTTTTCATGCCAAAGGAAATGTGAAATCTGAAAGTGAAATCATGAACATGGAATTCAAATACTTATTTTTAGAAAAAAGAAAGAAAGGAAATTTGTTCGGCATAAGCGCTCATTAGGCTGCGAAAATCGATTCAAAAGAGAGCCAAAGCAAAGGAATTCCGAAGAAAAATGTCGATACATAAACGCCGCATTAACGAAAAAACAAAAAAACAAAAAACAGAAAATTAAAAACAACATTTGCATGAATGGTTGGATGAATGTATGCCAAAAGAAAATGCGCGTCTGTACAAGTTTAAGTTTTGCTCACATCACACGGCAAGGATGTGACACAGAAATTAATATATAGTTCTCTTTTTCTATGCAATATGCGAATTTTCTTTTGAACATGTCATTGACCATCGTTCAGATGCCCAGTGTTCCGCGAATCAACGTACAACGTACATTCATGTGATTTTCTATATTGCCTGCATTTGATTGCTTTTTAAAATACTTTTTAGCATTAGAGGTTAGCTCATGGCGATGAATGGTGTTTTTCCTCATTCATAATTGAAATTTGTCGAGAAAATTCAAATAAAAACAAACATTCCAAATAATTAAACGATTTGCATTTGCATTGTACGCAACTATGACCAATCAAAGGAAAGGGAAATCGATCCGGTGATCCAGGAGACAGCTCAATTTCAAAGAATTTCAGAATTTCATAGAAAAAAAAGAAGAAAAAACACACAAATGGAATTTGAAAAAAAAACATTGGATAAGCATCTGTTGCTAAAAATGCTACCGCATACCCACTAACAATAACAATGACTGAGAATTAACGAATTAACGAACAAAAAATTTAATTAAATTAATTAAAAATGCGAGCTGGAATGTAATGTACGTAGCTGCTGTGAAAATCGTTCAGATTTTTCGATTCGCATTTTTTCGACATTTTTTTGTCCCGATTTGGAAATTCGACTGATGTTATTTTATTATTGGCTGTTATTGATTTGTAATGGATCTAGGTGCAAATTTCGAAAAAAAAAAAAAAAAAACAAAAAATATCAGGTGCCAAATAACTCCAACAATTATATGAATATTTTATCAATCAACACGACAGCAGGAACAGAGCCTCAAATAGTCACATGGAAAACAATGTAGAGAATTAGAACAGAAGAAAAATGATGTTTTGTTGCACATAAACATGGAAAACCGTCACATGGACAGATCGTGATCATGACTGAATTTTATGAAAATTTTAAATAGCGCACTATTCACTATTTTCAAAATTCAAAATACATAACAAACAATTGGTAAACAATCTAATTTAGTGTTATTTCCATGTTTACTGAATGTCGTTTCCATATTTTCCATATATTCGTATCCATAAGCATTTTTATAAATACAAATGCATCAAGTGTCTGGTCGAAGATTTTCATGAGATCTACATTTGTAGATATATTCAGACGATGCTGGTGGCTTGCATGCAGCACGAAAGGTCAATGCAATACCATATTATCTAATGAAAAAAAGATAGATAGATAGAGAGAGAGAGAGAGTAGTAAAAAACAACAATATTCCAAATTGTCTTCCGATTTGCGATGAAATCGTCCGAGATCGTGCATTCCGAACCCGAAGCCTGTAAATTGATTATTATTATCATTTTCCGTGCATTGTTTCCACCCGCATTTTGCATTGTTCTCGAATGTATGACCCAGCCTATATCACATCCACCAAGCATACAAATTGAGTTTCAGATGTGTACAAATTGCACGCACTTCGTTTCATTTCTTCTGAATCTTTTCGCATTTTTTCTTTTCTATTTTTATGTCTGACAATTCAACGATGATAAAAAAAAACCATTTTTTTTAATTTTAAATTATTGTTTTCTCTTCTTTTCTTGTTTCCAAAACTAAAACAACTTAATAAATCATTTGGCGGCAATCTTTCCGACTTTTGTGTTATTCATATTTAAATGTGTAGAATGTAGAGAGTAGAGAGACAATATGAATGATTGAATGCGAAAATACTTAATAATTCGTCGTTTGTGTATAGTTTTGTGTTATTCATATTTATTTTAAATGAATATTTAGCTGTAGCTGCGCGAATTCATGGTCATTAACACTTGTTTTATTGGTGTGTTGTTCATCGCATTGTTTGATATGAGCAATTCGTGCAAAACATTTGTTGTATTTTTGTTTTTTTTTGTTTTTTTTTTCATTCGATTCGGAGCGAAAAACATTTAGGAAAATCAATGTGCAATGATTTTGATTGCGCATCTTTTTGTTTGCTAGGTACAAAACAAAGCAAATAACTAATAAACATACAACCAAACGAGAAAAGATGAAAATAAAAACGAAATATTCCGAATAACGATATGATATGATAATAAATGAATAACAGAATCCGGAAATAATGAAAAATAATAATTAGAAAATTGATTATATTATTCTTTACTGGGCTGACATCCAAAGTTCAATCAAATTTTCGGTTGATTTAAATTAATCCGATTTTGTTTAGATTTTATTTGATTCTATAGCATTTTAGTTTGATCACAAATAAACTAAGAATTCGATGGCCTTGCTCAGAGCTTAGTTTGAAAATGTGTCCTCTGATTAGATTTACAATTAAACGGCATGAGCTGAATAATTAATTTATTTTAAAAATGGAAACGAATTTAACGTGATCGTAACCAAATCAATTTATGTGAAGTGGTTTTTTTTTTGCTTTTTTGGTTTTGCTCGCAATTCATTCGAAATGAGCATTTTATATTAAATCCTTTGTATTCATCGCAATCATCAAATGTATTCGTTAAGTTTAAGTGATATTTAGATGGTGGTGTATACACTGTACAGTTTTGAGCCAAAAAAAAAACATCATAATTTTTATCGGAAAATAAAATAAAGCGTTTCGTTTCACATGGCGATGGACATTCAATACTGTCGATTCTAATCATTTTTTATCATAATTCTGTTGATTACAGAATCGCTCAGCCGATAAACATTGACGTTTCGTTTGTTTGTGCTATAGTTTTATTGCAAATAATAAATAATAATAATCGAAAAAAGGACAAAAGCATATGCCTTTTTTTTGCAGTGCAGTTTTGAGATGATTGTACGGCATTCTGGAGGATAAACACGTATTTCATATTAATGAATAATATTGTTTTGTCTCGACACCTAGTTCGAATCAATAAAATTGCACATTGAACACCATAAATATTTTACATTAACAATAACAGCAGCAACAACGGCACTACAGACATTATTCTAACAACTTAAATAAAAGAAAATCAGCTCATTTATTGAATATTCAATATTCACGGTGGCAACACATCGAACAACACACAAAACAATTACATTTAATTTGATTTATGTTCAATTGTTATGTTCTCTATTTAAAAATCAATATTATTCAAAATCATAAAATCTAATTCTATTGTGAATTCATTTGTTGCCAACATTGCCACCATTCACAATCGCCAATCGGAACGGTCTTTATATTCTTCCTCATATTCCAGGCCTTAATTTCGGCCTTCTTTGAATTATTATTATTATCAAACTGATATTCCAAATTTGCTGAAACAGTACATTTAAGGGCATTTTTTGTTTCAATTAATTGCAAAGAGAAAGAATTCTATGAACAATAACAGTCGATCACTTCCAATTGACAATTATTATCAATTATTCCGGTAGCACTAATTGATCACTTTTTTGTCGTTTTTCAAACGTTTCAGAGTGCAAGGATATAATATTGTAATATATATATATATATATTCAAAAATAACACATATATTTTTCGCGGAAGAGTCGAGATAGCGTGTGATGTGTGTAAAGTGTAATCTGATGTCTATGATCTTTGTTTTGGGTCCAAATAACTAAAGCAAAAAACAAAAACAAAAAATAATAATAATAATAAAAAATAATTATTATGGAATGGCATGCGAAATACAGATATGAATACGAAAAGAAAAATTGTAAATTGTAAATTGTAAATGTATGCTGGACAATCAGAAGGATATGGTTAGTATTGTGATCATGTAATGAATACACGGTTTCAGTGGAACCATTTCATGACATTGTGTATTTTAATATCAAGAAAGTCAAGCACATGATGACAATTAATTTTACAAATGTCTATATGCCTATTGGTCGATTGTGCACAGATGTCCGATCAAGACATCAGTGCTTTGAAACAAAGAAAATAAATGTTGATAATGCAAATGTATCACAGACAACGACGACTACGTTCAAGTCGCAACATTTAAACGACAATTCAAATGCTGTATTGCGGCATTGCGATCAAGACCATAGACCGAAAGGCCGGTAATAAATTATGACAGCCAAGAGTTCTACACTGAACGCATATTTAAACCAATTGAATCGACAATTGACAATGTGTGTGTGTGTGTGTGTGTTTGTGTGTCTACTGATTTGACTTGATTTGCCGATTGTGAGCATTCACTTAGCACTCAGCACTTGTTTTATTTCAAATATTGCATTCAAACAATCAAAAGTTGGAGACGAAGGAGAAGACACAAAATGAGAAGAAAGAAAAAAATAAAATTTAAATAAAACAGTTTGATGTTTGCAAGAATCATAAAATAAAGAAAAGGCATAGTTGACGAACATTTTATTGTTGTTTTATTTTTAATTGGAACGAGAACTGTGTGTGCATTGCACGCGTATATTTTTAAATTGCCTTTCGTTTTGTTTGCTCACATAAAGGAGCCAATAAATGTCAACACATTTATCAGTATAGCAATTCATTTCCTTTTTTTTTTTGATTTGTCCTTTAATCGAGGATACTCCTAGCTAAGATTGATGGCTCGTATTTTCTGAATTCAACACTCGAAATATACACTGAATCAATTGGTTGGCCGCACACGGTGCAACATTATTCACCGTTTACTCTTGACAATAATAATAATAATAATAATAATAATAATAAAAATAATAATAATAATAATAATAATAAAAATAATAATAATAATAATAATAATAATAATCGGAAGACGTGAATTGGTCGAATAATAATTGCATCGATAATATGTATGTATATATTCACTATTCATATTCCACATATTCAAAATATTTCGATTTGAAAAACTTGCTTCTAACGTAACCAATCATTGTTGTCTATTTTCCATAAATTACATGCTACGTGATGCATTTAAATGTGTGTTTTTATGCCAATTTATTTCGCACATTGAATTTAACTATTGTTGATCCATTTCAATGGAGATTCGGTTGGCCTTGATGCGTCAATAAACATATGCTTGATATTACAAATGACAAATAATAATTTTCCACTCCTTCGCTCCCGTTCACGTGAATTTCGTTTCGATTCTTTCTTTTCGTGAAATTTGAATTTTATATTAAAAGGCAAAAGAAACGGCATCCAATTTCGTTTAATTTATTTTTAGAATGTATGCAGTTGTAACAAAAGTGATCCAGGTCAATTATCATACGATTAAAACAATAATTTTGAATTAGCCAGAAATCATTAGAAATATATAAATTGCTACCGGACATTACCGCAACAATTATAACCATTTTAACCTGGATGATGTAGGTGATAGGCAAGCGATTAAAGCATATTACAGACGTTCTATGTCTCGCCATTTGATTGACATAATATAGTTGTGGATCTCATTATCAAATTCTTGGTAAAGAAAAAAGCGCAAATGCTGGACAGAAAAAAAAAGAATAACCAAACGATTTGGATACGGAATACGGAATCAATTTCATGCCTGTTATTTCCATATCGATTTCCACTGAACGGAACATTGAACAAGGTCAACAGTCATAATGTATTCTAAAAACGCACATTTATTCGATACGAAATATGAACTTTGGGGCGTCGTGTCAGTCTATAGTTTATACTTTGCCATTGTTGCTGTTTTGTCATTTTTGCATTTTATTTATTATTATTATGTATTATATATATATATGGATATTATAATTGTTGGTTGTGGCCAACAAAATCAATTGTGTCAATTTAGGAAATGTTTTATCTATAAGTGTTGATATTGTGTGCGCATGTCCCACTGGGAACATCCAAAATGAATAAAATCTTTACGGAATAAATAAAATTCACCGGTTCGTGAAATTATATGAATTCTTTATGAATTGTAATTAGCAAATTAGTTAAATGATTTTATTTTTCAACATCAATGTTTAGCTCTATTGTTCTGTGATCGGCATGAACATTGTGAACAGTTTTCCAAATAAAGAGTTTTAATGGCGGTTCAAATAACGAACCAAATACCGAGAATGACCTTCCTGATCCATTAAGTGAAAACGGTCTCGAGTTCCCTGAACACATCAATCATAATCATAACATATTTGTCTGGCTCGAGTCTGCCTCAACTGCAGACTCAGTCAATTTTATAGCTTTGATGTGCCATTCAATTACATTGAACGTGGTGAAAATGAATTTTCACAATGATCAAATAATGTACATGCAAATGGTCGCAAAACATTACATTGACATATTTGTAAAAATAAGGCACAAGCCACAAATGCTAACACAATTGTTATTAGAGAAATTATTTATCGAACCAATTCCATCAACCTCAAATCATTATTATCTATTCCAAACTCTTAAAAATGAATTTCGCGACACGAAATTCGAATCTCGCTCCTCTGTGTTTGTTTTGTTTTGTTTTGTTTTGTTTTTTCGTTGTTTTTCCTTTCGAATAATTTTTTGTTATTTAATTGTATTTTCTCATTATCAGTTGGATTCTCTCGTGCCATTGCTGAAACGATTAATTCGCTTGTCTATTGAGACATGCAAATTTTGTGCATTGTACAGATTGTGCATCGATTGTTAATTATGGGCTTGAAGTCTCAAGCATGCAATGAAAATCTAAAAAAAAAAACCAAAATGGAATCTCAAAATGATTTTGAGCTTTGCTCAATTCAAAATGAACGTCTGCTCAGCAGTCTGATATTGAAAGCATTTATTCCAATTGCCAATATAAATTTTTTTTTATTCATATTCAGATTCAAATAATATAGGAAAAAATAATATAGGAAAAAAAATGCAATTGTTCATCACTTTGGATATACAGCATTTCAACAGAATCCAAAATGATTTTACATTTTACACACGGCTGAAATGACTGTTTCATTTTCGTCGATGCCTAACTATTAAATTCGAATCAAAATCAATCGGCTGTGAATTGTTTTCTTCGCTTAATAATAATAATAATAATATTTGCATCGCATCTCAATCCGATGGATAATAATTAATTGATTCAAATGGCTTTTTGCAATTCCCATTTGGTATAAGTATAAGCATCAAGTAATATTTTTTTATCTACTTTATACTTTACATTGTTTCTCTCGGGATTGCAGTCACACCCTGTAGAATAAAATATGAACGTAATTTTTATCGTCAATGAAATGCATAAATAATTCCAAAAACGTGAAAATTAATTCATGGATTTTACATTTCGAATGAAAACGATTAAATTTTGGCGGACAAAATGCGCCACAACTGCATCAGTTCAAAGATCAGTCAGATCAACTCAAATCAATTGAATGAAAATCGAAATCAATAAACAAAAATGTTCTCGATGTAAATTGTCGAGTGTAGTGCTATGAACTATTTAAATGTTATGCTACGGTTGATCCAGTTCACATGTCAGCCATAACTTAAATTGAAATCGAAAACAAAAAAAAAATGCAATTGACCATGAATTCAAAAGTTGTTCATTTTCGTTTTCTTTCTATTTCTTTTTGTGCAAATGAATCGATTTTTTTCGGCTTGCGTTTTTATTTTTATATATTATTATGCAAAGACCCATATGCAGAGAGAGAGAGAGAGAGAGGAGGAGAGAGAGAGAGAGAGAGAGAGAGAGAGAG
>GL501517.1:6234639-6259694 GCA_000149185.1 Mayetiola destructor
ACCTCCAAAATAATTCTATCCAAGTGACGAATTTAATTATTATTCGATTCGATTGCTAATCACCCTGACCGAATCAAACACGTCCAAAATTTAATATTCATCGCGAGCAAATAAATAAAAGAGAAAAACTTTTCAAAAACTACTGTGAAATGATTGATAATGATCATCGTGTCGATGAAATACTGCGGTCCAACCCAGATGTGCTAAGTATAGTAGGTTCTCTTTATGATTTCATTTTATAATTTAATTTTACAACAAAAATTTCTTTTTTTGTCGTCTCGTTTGATGGATTGTTGGACAACAAACACGTTGGCAAATCAAACTCTTCGAAAAAAAAACAACCAAGAATACATTGCGTTTTTTTTCTTCTCTCGTTTAGATAATAAATAAAATCGATTAAAGCTTTGTTTCGCCGAATAACTGTTGATGAGCCTCGTAGGATTAAAAATAAATAATAATTTTCTTTATGTTCGCACTTTTGTGTTCTCTTTTCTTTTTTTTTTTCTTTTTGTTATTTATGAATGTTTTGTTTTCAGTCCACGAGCTGGATGTACTCTGTCTTGTAGCTCGTGGAATCGATAATCATCAAAAGAATTTAAAAAAAAAAACCATCAACAGTTATTCAGTCACACATTGAATTGCACAAAATGCTTTCGAATGCATCATTTTTATGATCGAAATTAAATTTGAAGAATTTTTGAGGCATTTTTCAAATATTTTTTTCTCTGCCGTTCACACATTCATAAGCTCACAAGATCACACCGAAAAATGAGAACAATATCATTGATTGGTTAATTAAATTGTATTTTTATTTTATTTTTTCTCCTTCTTGTCCCGTTTTCGAAGCTGGTACCGATGAACGGCCTGCCCATGATGAATACAATGGATCCGGGAATCAACACCATATCGTAGTTAGCGCCTTATTTACATCAATTCTATTAACAATTTTTGGTAAATTCATTTATTGGTAACCCAATTGAATCACTTCTACTTACCATGTATTAGATGCAATATTATAAACAAATTTAGGCAATTTTGAATCAAATGAATGCAATATTGAATGAAGTGAACAGTAAACAACAAATTATTATTATTGGTGCGTAGCAGCAATCTTCGATATGATAACCAAATAGTGATAAACAATTTAGAAAGCGAACAAAAAAAACAAACAAACAACAACAAACAAATCTATTGTTTATAAAACTAATGATGAAATTATGCCAAAATCATTTCAAATATAGAAAACAAACTATCGAATTCCCCGTTGATCCGGTGTATAATAATAATAGTTTATAATAAAAATGAGATGCGCGCGGCATTTATTCCAAGCCTTTTTTTTTATCGCGAATTCAATTCGATAGAAATTTATGATCTTTAGGATAGCGATATATATATATATACAATTTTCAGTGGAATTTAACAACAATAATTAAGAAATTAAAGGAAGAGAAAAAAATAAACAATAAAAATCAGTCTTCAGTGCCTTTTGTGATTAGGAATTATATTCAATCAATAGAAGATTCTTTTTATTTTATGAATAACTAAGCCAGACGTTGAATGTCTTTTTATCTTTTAAGCATTCAATTCGCAGCACGATCAATAGATTATTTTTCTTTGGAATTGATTCGCACGACATTCGTATAAATTAAAAACGGGAACTGGCCGGCTCAATTTTTCTTTTACCTCTGCATTTGATCCATTCAATAGTAATCGTATCAAAAATCCATAATTAGCAATATGAAATGAGCCAACAGTACTGCTGCATTCCAAATAATAATGATATAAGCTCAAACGGCATTTTAATTGCATGCATGGTTGCGAACACATATCATATCAGTTGCCTTATAAATGTTTTACAGAGAGATGAAAGTTTTAAATTTTCTTCTTGTAATTAATTAAATTTGTGTGTGTTTTTTTTTTGTATGTGTATATGTGCAACGGCACAGTGCCATGCAAACATTTCGGAAGCTCCCTCCCCAATATGAACAAAATACTCAATTTTAGTCCGTTCGTTGGCTGTTGCGTTGTTTTTCAAATGCAAAAATATCCTGCAAACGAATCAACTCAAACAGAAAATGCATTGTTTGCCATGAAATGTGTAAATAAATCAGTTTTCAGTGCAAGGTTTTTTTTTCTCCCACGAAAGATAAACTGAATATGTTTATTGTCTTCAAAGTGCCCTGATGCGATCTTATCGATGGTCTTTATATAATTATCGCATGTGATCAACGGTTATTGATACCTCCATTTTATGATTTTGGTCACCACGCATGACACCGAATATATATATATACATAAATTCGATCTATGACGGAAACGAAACGACCGAGAACACAGACATACAGAGAAACGTCTGAAATTTACGGAAATTCCGGTTGTCCCTCTATGCTAATTAATTTCATTTTATTTTCGGCGGATCTTTTTTTCTCTTTTGCATACTAAGTTTATTTTTTATCTTTCCAAATTTAGAGAATTTTTTTTTATTGTGTTGCAACAATGTAAAATTTTATTCACGTTTTAGTGATGATGATTTTACATGTTCAATGCAAATAAAATACATTGGAAAACATCAAATTGCATATGCATTTCATTCCCGGAATTTCCACATTGACGACCATGTAGAAAAAACAAATTTCTCTGTATGTCTCGTGTCGTTGAAACAAGATCGGCAAAAAAAAAAACAACGAACAAAAAACAGATGATCAATAATTTAAATTGCAAAATTGTATCGAGATAAACGCAATTAATTAAAAAGAGAAAAACAAAAAAATTTTACGGAAATGTTTTTGTGCGAGGTGCGCAAGGTTACAGACAAGGAATTCTCATGTTCCTAATGTGTAATGTTGTTTCATTCTTCATTTTTTTTTTTCATTGAATTGCGCACAAAAAATCGTACGAACATTTCTCTAATTATTTCTCTTCTTTTTTTTTTTTTAATAGAAAAAAATCAATTTTAATTAATTCTAAGAATTGCAAGAGGAGAAACAAATAGCAGAAAAATGTACTATCGAATTAAATGTTATTTTTTAAATTGATAAAAATGAAGGAGAAACAATTAGTGAATTTAAAAAAAAAAAATATATCAGTAATAAATCTTATTAAGTTAGAAGTTTTTTTTTCTGCAAGAAATTGAACATCATATTGAAGGATGCTATTTCGACAGTATTTCGAATAATTGTATTTTTTTATACCGAATTGCTGTAAATAGATAACCGAATGAAAATCGATATGTAATTCAAATATTATGAAGATAAAGAAATATGAAAAAATTTGAAAAAAAAAAAAAATTAACTGGACCAGTTTTGGGTCTACATTTTAATTACAGATTTCATCATTTTTATTAATCGTTATCACATTATTTGGTGCTTCTATTTCAATAGTTTTTGTTGTTCGTCTTTTTCCATTTTCTTCACCTGCATTACATATTTTCTTGAATTTGTAAACATATCAAACAAATCACGTGGCCGCTCAAAATACTTTGTTACTAAAAACAATTTTTTTCCTCTTATTTTAAACCATCTTGCTTCGGTAATTTTTGCATCGACAAAAGGTAATTTATCGTCAATTGAAAAATTCTTTTCGACCACATCACCCTTCTGAAAATGAAATTTTCGATTAGCGCCCGTTAAACCAGGCAATACAGCAGTATATCTGAAAAGTGGAAAACGAATCAAATATGCAAAAATTAATATGTAGTAGTCAGTAATGTTATGATGTGGTGTTAATTAAAAATCAATTGAAAAATTGCATACTCTTCCTGATTTCGATATATTCTTATGGGAAAGGATCTGATAAAATATAAAACAAGTATACTGCCGACTGACGAAATGATTGGTGTGGCTAATTCAGCTATTTGAACTACATTTTCAGTAAAGAACATCGTATAACAGTATGACGAAAGCAAAACAGGTGAAAGAAGACCAGTGCAAGTAAAAATTGAATTTGCTGCTAATAACAGTTCAGTTTTTGGTGGCGAATAAATTAATTTGTATTCCTCATTGATTTGATCCCGTTTCCGAAAATGGTCTGACGCTTTCCATGCCTTTGTTTCTAGCCATCGTCTGTGAAGATTTAAAATTAAAAATTTGATATCAAAATTAAAGTGTCAAATAAAATGTCAATAATGTAACAATCAACATTAGATAGCATTTTCTAATTACTGTGGTTGAATCCGATTCGGAATTTTGCATTTGAATATTTGTTTACATGCGCCGCTCAGCCGAAACATTATTTTTGGATATTTTTATACATTATATCACCTAACCACAACCGTCAATCGTCCATGGTATTGACATTTCTAGGTCTACAATATTATTTCATTTGCAAAATGTCAAAACAATCATTTGAAATCAGCGATTCAGCTGTTAATTTATATCGTTCGAATGCTGATTTGAATTGATTTTACGATGAAACATCGTTAAAAGTCATTCATTTACTTTATTTACAGCATCAAACTGTATTGTCGCAACTGGATCAATCTTTATTGATGCTGAAAAGGGCGTTTAAAATTCTGAAATAATCAAATTACAAATTATTACAGATTGATATCGTATATGATAGGTACAAAGAATTATAGTGTAACATGCGCCGATATATGCTCCGTGTGAAATTTCATTTCATTCAAATCCCTTGTTCAATCCCTTTTATTAAAATTGAATTTTTTTCTTTGATTTTATGAGCTATTTAATAAATGCTATTTATAATATCGTGCTCACATTTAATTTATTAGAAAGATCTAATCCAATAGATGACTTCTTTTGCCACAAATAACTTAATACGTTCAGAATGAAACCGAAAATGAGAATTGGCAAAAATATCCAATTGGTGGCTAACACAAAAAATGCTAATGTTGGAATGAACAGTGCATATTGCCAACCGAATGCATATATTTCCACTGAGGTTTTTTTATTTTCGGTTTTTTTTTGCTATGAGTAATCACCGTCGAAACAACCGTTGCCGCCTCAGATTTCAAAGAAATGCACAATTTTTATAATTATTCAGAACGAATCAGTGCGATTCCATTTATAATATTTGAAACAGTTAAATCGATTCATTGCTCATTTTACTGAACATTTTCTATTGTTTGGAACTTCATTAAAGAGTGCAATGAATCGAATTAATTGTTTCAAATACTATAAATGGAATCGTGCTTAGGATTCAGCACACATTCGGTACCAGATTTTCTATATAAAAAAACACCATTGAATGCCACTAAAAACAAAACGTAAAATTACAAACGAACGATTCATTTCAGTTTTGAAGTGTGTGCTCAGTGCTCATCATGAGTAAATCGACCGTTTGGCTCAGAGCGTACTAGATTATTGTTTTGAAAGCAACAGTGCTATTACAATGATGGCGGCAACCATTTTGATTTTCTCAAGCCAAACGAAGCATAATGTCAAAACAGCACCCGAATTTCAGAGTGTTTTTTATTTGTGAAAGAGACTACATGTTTTAAAGTTTAGTCTTCATTTAGTGATAGATTAATTAGGAACTGTTTACAATTGCCGAAAGAGTGAAAGAGCTACGAAATTAAAAAACTCGCTAAAGATAATTAATATTTTGTTGAATATCGATAGCTTTATGGCATCGGTATCGACGAAATAAAGTTGTCAGACATCAAAAAGTAGGGGAATCGGGAGAAGAAAAAGCAAAATATATATATATATATATATATTTATATACATATTTGAACTGAGCATAGTTTCTCACGTTGAATGTTGGCGATTTTTGAAATGACTATGTTTTGAGTGATTCTGCCTATTTGTTATATTATCCACTGTGCATTCGGTTGTGTGTACGTGATACGAACTGAAACATTTTATTTTATTATATATTATTTTTTTTTTTGGTTCGAATTTTGTTTATTTTCTTTTGTGAAAATTGTGTATTTACGGCGTCGCAAACATCAAATTTGCTATAATTTTTAACACGTTTCGGGGTATTCAAACTGACTTCTTTTAACAACAATATGAAGCGGCATGGCGATGAAACTGTGGCTGGATCCAAAAGATTTCGATCTCCATTCACCCCAGAGCGATCGTCATATACCCCAGAACGATCGGTGTTTACACCAGAACGATCACTGCCACCGCCTTCTCCCTCACCATCGCAAGCATCTACTTCGTCATATGGAAGTTATTCGTATCAATCGCAAATGTGGGTTGATCCCAGAAGCGATCCAAAAAATCATGCAAACATGAATATGTTTCAACCGCCGCAAAATATGATGATGTGGAATAATGCTTTATACAATCCAATGCAACCTCCACCACCTTTACCCTTGGAAAGACCCCCTGTCCATGGTATGTTAAGAAATGGCTGATTTTTGCTGAGAGAAAAAAAAATAAACAAAAACAAACAAAAATTGGCTTCAGATCTTTTAATTAATGCCAAATATTAACCTATATGTATATATACAGATACACCGCCACCTCCACCACCGATGAACCATCGTCGAAATATGATGAATAATAACATGGGTAGACGGCCTATGAATCCATTTAGGCCTGATAATCGAGGCTATATGAACTTAGGACCATATAAAAAAAATATGAACCATCAAAATCATCAAAACCATCAAAATCATGGACCAAATCTAAATAAAAATGGTCCTCCGATGCATCCAAATCCACATCAACACAACACGCATAATGCACCATCGCCAGGATCTTCAGCGCCTAAACCAAAACCGAATGATACCAAAACGGAAGATGAAAAACCAAAACGTAAGCATTTTTCAAGTCCTTTGTTCGATGAATGAATGATAAAAATGTAATTTTTTATATCTTCAATAGCCACATTAAAGGTGAACAAAAAGGCACGACGAAAACCCATGTCAGAACGATATACATGTAAAAAAGAATGGAACAAAGAGGATGCCATTAAGGCGCTTACATTAGAAAATGCATACAATCATCTAATTAAAAAAGTTCCAATGTTGATTTTAAGATTTCCCGATCCAGAGCTTAACAAAGCATTAATTCACTCATATTCTTCGGCAATTGAAACAGTTCATTTTCAGCAACCGTCGCGTGCGAGGTATGTGTCAATTTTGCATCGGTGATGGTGTTGAACAGAGCCCATAATGAAATTAATTTTTTTTTTTTTTTTTTTTGGTTTTTTTTTCTATTATTGTAGATATTGTTTCGTTCAATTGAAACCCGATGCTGATATTGAACAAGTGAAAAAAGATATTTCGCATATTGAATTCGGTACCGGTAAAATATCTGTGGAAAATAAAATAACTCGTCACGAAGTTTCTGAAGTAAGGAACAAGAAAATAACCAAAATGTTTTGGGATATTTGCGATTTACTTTTAGATTTATTGCCGATCAACAGTTGTGATTTAGAAAACACTGTATTGTTGTTCTTGGTTCGATGTGATGCAAGCGAGTGTTGTTTCAGTCGGATAATTAATAAATATATATATTCAAATAGATTTTTTTTCACTCCATAAATCAGAGAAAGAAAACAATTATTTGATAGAAAAAAAAAAAAAATAATAATATACATGAATAAAATTCTTTGCAAGCGAATATAATTCGGCGGCAACGTACGCCGTTAATAAATTCGAAAGATTTTATTTCAATCTGAGACCGACCGTTCAACACTTTTCACAGAGAATCAATGACAATATGTATTGATAGAGCAAGGTAACGCAAAACGGAACTCATACATAAACAAACTAAACTCCATCAATATGAAATAGGTTACACCCGAGCAACTAGATCCATATACATTATATGTTGGTAATTTACCAACAAAATTAAATGTAACAATATTCAAAGAGAAATTCCCAACGGCAAAACGTATTGATATCGGTTATGCTCAACGTACAAAATTCACACGTTACGCATTTTTGCATTACGATTCCGTTGATGATTCAATGGATGCATTTAAAACTACGTACAATTTAACCATCGATGCACGCAGTTTAGTTGTTCGATTTCGACGAAACAAAGGAAGTGTCGGACTGTCTGAAAAGGGCAAGAAGGCGAAGAAGGTTTGTATTTTCGTCATTTAATTATTTATTTATTTATTTATTTTTATTGATTATTGAAAATTGGAAAATCAAATTAACGGTTTCATTGTTTGGCTACGCATGAAAAATGAAAAACCCACAGGACGAAGTTGAAGGCGCTGAAGGTGATAAAAAAGAAAAGAAAGTGCCATCCGGAGCACCGTTGTTTGATGATGAAATGGTCGATATCAAAGCAAATGTCAAAGAAAAGGCTGAAAAATTGCTTAAACAGGGCTGTAAGTGCTTTATAAATGGAATTAATTATATGTAATTATTAACCGTTATAAATGTGTTTTCAATTGAATTGTGATTATTTTACAGTTGGTCTCTCATCCACAACAACCAACAATTTAATCGGCACAACCGTTAAGCAAGAGCCATTCTCAGATGACGATATTCAATCCGATTGTAATGATGAACTCTACGATCAAGATGATTATATAAACAGTGAGCATTTCGATTCTCTGATTACGTGTAAACATTTAACAATCTGTTTTTTTTCTTTCTTTTTTTTTGTAATTAATCCATTCCAGGTGATTTCGAAGGCAGTGATAACGAATGTGACGAAGATGTGACCAATCATTTTGGTCTGCGTCATTGGGAAAGAAATGAAATTCCAATGGTTGTTAAGACTGAAAAGGTAAACAAAAATTTTTATTTGATTTTTTACTGATTTAACAAAATACAGAACATCAAAATTTTTGATTTATATATTTCATTTGAAGCCCGACGATGATGATTTACGAAAGTTAGACGATGCCGATCAAATTGCCGGATTGAATCATGGTGCTGGTATGAATGCAGATGCTGATGATAAAAACAATGAAGATTTAGATAAATTATTCGATGATTTGAATCCGGATGATGGTTTAGAACTTTAAATTTGAATTTTAAGCGTGTCACTATGATGAAAGTGAGCGTGTAACGATGATTTTATAATGAACAGATCATATTTTTTTTTTGTCGTTTGAATAAGTATTGCATCACATGAACAAAAAGAAAAAGAAAAAGAAAAAGAAAAAAAAAACAAGATTCGAATACAGAAATATTCGCTAGGTATATATAAAAAAAAAAATTATATACGTATATGGCTGTAGTGTGCGAGGTCAGATTTTCGGGGTGGTGTTTTCCGTAAAATAATGATAGAAAAATTGATTTTTTTCTTTCATTTCGTGTATTTTTCAGTAATATTTTGATGGAAACACACTACTGATTAATTAACATTCGCACACTACTGATATTGTATAAATATAAAATTCGTCATTGTATTGATCTGTGTAGTTTTCCTTTTTTTCATAATCTGCATGCGCTAGAGATGAATATTTTTTTTTAATTGACCGTTAATGTGTCTCGACAAACCTCAATTTGAATTAGGAATGAGAGAAAGAAAAAACAAATCGTGAATAAATGACTACAAAAACTAACGTATTGATAATTATTATGTTAATGTAAAAAAAAAAGAGAAATTATTATTGTTAGAAAGTTCTATCCACAAATGGATGCTGTAGAGCATTTGACCATGTTAACAAATCATGCAGTGTTCGATCCCTGGATAATCATCAATATATGTATTTGCGGATAGTGGCGTGCTGGATTTCTATCGCTTATATTCCGTGTCTTGGGCTACCTTCAAGGAGAATCATTTTTCTGCTCTTCAAAATGTGAAATAGCTAACAAAACCATACCATCAACAAAGCACACACATGTAGTTCGGTTCATATGCAATGTACACTGGTGTTCATTTGCACTATGACAATATGAGAGTCGTTCATTGAACTCAAACGATTTGATCATCGAAAACGTCATCATACACCATTTCAACATTGGATAGTGCGTGAATATTGTGTTTGTGTATTCCTGACAAAAAGCGTCGTCGATCATTCAATTTCTGTTTTATTGAAACAAACACCAAACTTGCAGTAAAAATCCATTGCACTACTAAGAAAATAATTCAATAAATAAGTTCAGTGTGTTTTAGTGTAATGTTTTATTACGAATAAATATGTCATCTCAAAATAATTTACTCGCCGAATATTCATGGATTGATTGTAATTTATTTAAACGAATTCTAAATGAAGAGCATACGGTGACAAGCATAAATGATTTTGACCTTAAACCAGCTCTACAAAATGGTGAAAATTATAGTAGTTTTTTGTTGCGAGCAATGGTCAAATATACGTTGAATGATTCAAATGAGATACATATGAAACATTTCATCATCAAAACCACATTGGGTTCTCAATTGATCCGTAGCCGAGATGTATTTGCCAAGGAGATTTTTATTTATAAAAATATTGTTCCACGAATTGAAAATATTCTTAAAATTGAAAATAGATTGATTCAGCTGACACCAAAGTATACAATTTTGATTAACAATTGTTCACATGTCAGAAAAATGCATTTTGATAAATTTACAAACGAAAAAAAAAAATACTCTTTCGGCAGATGTTATGAGGGAAATCTTGAAAAATCGTATTTGATTCTGGAAGATATGACTGCAACCGGTTTCATGAATATTGATCGCCGGCATGGACTTGATTTTGAACGGTTAAGTTTATGTTTGAAAATGTTGGCGAAATGGCATGCAGCATCCACAAAAATTGTCAATGATGAATCGTCAACAATTTTTCATTTGTACATGAAATCACACATTAGTTTGAACGGTTCAACACATTATCGGACTCTGTTCGAAAATGCCATTTCAAGTTGTGCTGATGCATTCGAAAAGAATCCTGAGCTTCAAACAATCAGCGACAAAATGAAACTGATGAAAATCAATGTGTTCAACAAATGCTGTGCAGCCGTTCTAAGAGATGAAAATGGATTCAATGTTTTGGCACATGGCGATTTATGGTCGAATAACATTCTTTTTAATCGTGATGATGATTCTGATGCGCAACCCATTTTCGTACGCTTGATAATTTTATTATTCACGAAAAAATAGCAAAATAAAATGATCGAAATCATTTTTTTTTTTTTCGTTTATATATTTTAGATTGATTTTCAAGTGTCATATTATGGTTCACCGATCCTCGACATATCGTATTTACTTTTCATTTCGTCGAATTCCGAAATTACAGCCGATCAATTTGACGAATTGATGTCTCAATATTTCGACGAATTAATTGAAATGATGACCAAGCTGAATGTATCAAAAATTCCCAACAAAAAGCATCTCCAAACGGATTTCCGAGAACGTGGCTGTTATGGTGCTTTTTTCAGTTTGTTTTCAGTGCCAATGCGTATGCTCGACAATGCAACGAACAATGATATCAAAAAGTTCTTGAGTGAATCAACTGAAGGGTTGGAATTTCGGAAGCAACTATATTCGAATGAAGGAACCAAAACGGTTCTCATTAATTTATTAAAATATTTCGATCAAAACGGATTTTTTGATTAAATTTTTTCATATTAGTTTTTTTATTCAAAAATAAATTTCAAATTTTTTTTTTTTTTACAAAACAAATTCTAATCCTTGTACCATTTGGATCTTTTGGATTTTGGCTGTTTATCATCTCCAGCATTTGAATGCAATCGCTTCAGATATTTATTAACTAATGAGCTATCGATATCGACATATTTGCGTTTGCCCTGTTTGGGTCGCTCAATTTGACGTTTTTCCATACGAATTTCCTTTTGAATTTTTCGTTTTCTTAATTCTTTTTTCTGTTCTTTGACCGATCGATTATGATTTGAATTGTCTTCACGCAATTTCCATAAAGGTCTTGTTTTGTATTGACTGCCTTTTTCGGAAACGGCTCCCGCGAATTCGGCTACATCCTCATTGTTGCTAATTTTCTTGTCAATTTTTCTTGTATCTTTATTGAGTTTTTTCAATTTTTTGCCGCTCGGTTTCACATCATCCGATTGATTTGCATTAATTTTCTTTTTAAATAATGGATTTCGTTCCTGTGATCGTAACAGACGCTTCATTTTGATATTGTGCACAGCCTTGTCTTCGATGCTGAATGAAACAATTGGGCGCTAAAATTGTCGGAAACAGAATTTTCAGATTTTTACATTCGGATGAAATGTTAATTCGATGATTGAATACTTACGTTATTTTTGCCAAACACATTTGGATTATTATTGACTTTTCGCAAGCAATTCAGTGCTTCATCGTGCGTTTTGAATGATAAAAATCCGTATCCTTTTGATTTTCCCAGTGGATTACCAGGTGATGGTTTATTTTCGCGCATGATTCGACACTCATTCGGCTGAAATAATTGTTTAACCGTTTAGAATTTATTTATTTGTATTTAAGGATTCACTGGTGACAAACCTTCAATCCGCATGCTTTGGTAACCACTTTACGTAATTTTGCACTGTCATAGCTCGGTGGAATATTATGAACTGTGAGACGTTCCGTTGCAACAAAACGATTTAAATTTTTCAGCGATTGATTTTTGCTTTGTTCCAAACGTAATCGTTTTGCCAAATCAGATTGTGATACGCCTTCGGCAGCTGGCGTTCCGGCCAAAATTGTGCCTTCTTTCGCTAAATACAAATTTCTTGAGTCTCTTGGCTCATGTTTGCTCACATCTTTCTTTTGCAGCACATCATTACGGCTAAGGGCTGGCTGAGGATCAAGAATTTGATCCAATAATTTAAAATTTGTGCCAGAATTGAGGCACATTTCGGCTGATTCTTTTGTCTGAGAAACAATAAAATAAGCTATGACATTTGACATTGAATAAAATAATGATTTTAATAATAATCGAATTATTTACCTTGAACTTAACGAAACCAGTTCCTTTGCTGTGTCCCGAAATCTTATCAACGGTTATAACTGCATAATATAATGGCCCAAATGGTCGGCAAACCTTGAATAAATCATCGCGTGTCGATTCAAATGGAATATTTTTTATAAATACGGTGCAACCTTCAGCCACATCATTTGATCTTTTGTGAATTGGTTTTTTTTCGTCTTCATCATCGGAACCGGGCTTGAATTTTTCTTCACCATCATCGTCATCATCACTTTTATTTTCTGATTTGTTTTTTTCATCAGCTGATTCATTTTCATCGTTTGCCTCTGTTTCATCATTGTCACTTTCTTGTTTTATCGATATTTCGTCGTCTAGCGATTCTGTCTTAATTTCATTTTTCTGTTTCTTTAAATGTTGAGTGAATCTCTTCCGATTGACAGCCCAATCAAGAATAACTGGCCGACCGAAAATCTCTTTTCCATTCGCATGATGGATTGCCTTTGCTGCTTGATTTACCTTTTCATATTGGATAAACGCACATCCCACCAATTTTCCATCTTCTCGTTTCAAAACATTACATTCTTTGATCGTTCCATATTTTTTAAATTCGTTGCTCAAATCATCTTCGGTCGCTTTATATGACAAATTTCGCAATATTATTCTTGCTTTCCGCAATTGACGCAATTCTTTTTCCTTTTTTCGTTCTTCGGAAGTTTTCTTTGGATGAACAAACTTCTTTTTTGGCTTTTTGGCCGCGGTCACCTCACCTGACAATTAGAAAAAAAAACCAATTCTCATCATTATTCGATTGAAACAAATAAAATTTGAATTTATAAATACCTTCTGTAATCTGTTCCGCATCCATTATCAACAGTTTTGTACAAAATTAATAATGTTGAGGTTATGACAGCAAGCAATGTGAGAACTGTCAACATTGAAATTGTACATATTTTACGCACGTGTAGCACTGCTCAATAAATGAATATGTTTTGATGCAAGTATGTGTGCATTTGTGAATGTTGGACGTTGTTTATTTTCATCAGTGACATCTATGAATAAGAAAATAATACTTTTTACAAGTTATAACAGCTTTGGAAGACTTACTTTAAATGGATATCCTTAAAAGCTTCAAATATGAAATCAAATCAGATGATTAGCTTCCAATTTCCAAAATGTGGAAAGCCTGCGGATTATATTATGTGTGAGATAAATGTGCTTCATTTGCTCCGCTAATATCTTTAGATATTTTAACGACGATTCAATAGCAATGACTAATTTGTTCATATTTGGTAGGTAGTGAACAGTGAGCAGTAGGTGGTAGGCAGTACGGACACTGAACAATCGAATGACATTGATAACGTTATTTTTCAATTGCTTATAGTCCGCGGGCATGGATTCATGATGTGCGTATGTATGTATGTATAGTTGACAATCAAATGCCCACAATAACACTAATTAATTTTGAATAATTCATCATTATTGTGGTTCGAACGCCAATTTTAACTTGTTGATATTGAAATTGATTTGCTGGATTTGTGAACATTTATTTTTTCAATTCCTAACGCTGTTCAAGTTTCAAATGATGACTGAATCTGAATCCGTTTAAATATTCAATATTTGGTTGTATTCATTTGTACATCGTACGTTTGAAGTGTCCAGTGTCCAACACAAATAAATATTTATCTTCAATAAATAATTAATTCAATTAATTTTATTCGTTTGACGTAAATATTAATTACAAATGATGTTCGATGGTCAATGATCACAATGTTCATTGAAATAATTCACGACCAACAAACAGATTCCATCCATGTTATTATTGGTTGGTATAAGGTTTTTGTGAATTCATACAATGTAGCAAATCAAAAATGTTTGGCAACCTTTAGCAACAAATAGCTTGAAGCCGAAAGGATGTTCACTGTTTACGAAATATTTCAAATTAAATTGAACGTTGAGCGAACACCAAATTGAAATGTGCCATCAGGAAAAGGGTGAAAAAGAATGACAGAATTCGAAAGAAAATAAAAAGAAAAAAAATTCGATTAAAATTTAGTTTTTGCAATTCAAATGAAATGCAATGCAATCAAGCAAGTTTTTCATCAATTCAACATTGAAATACGATTAAATATTAGCATA
The DNA here is from genome assembly GCA_000149185.1 of Mayetiola destructor. Lineage (NCBI taxonomy): Eukaryota > Metazoa > Arthropoda > Insecta > Diptera > Cecidomyiidae > Mayetiola > Mayetiola destructor. The sequence continues at coordinate 6,249,508 of GL501517.1, forward strand.
TTTTGGCCTGAATGCAGTATGCAAACGCAAAATATAATATTTCAAACTTTTCTCATTCGGTAACATTATAATAAGTAGTTTTATACTTTTGTATTACGTTCGAAATACGTACACACACACACACACACAATCAGCCAGCTTCTTAAAACTTATTTCGGACAGGAAAGTAGATTCCGGCAAAGTACGAAGACGACGATATAAAAAAAACAGGGCCACTGGACGGCGACAGGGAAATGACGAAAAAAAAGAGAAAAATACTTTTTTCTCTCTGTTCATTTAACTAAAATGAGCATTCTGATTCTCGATGGATTTTGTAATCGAAATAGAATCGACAAAGCGAATAACGACGAGAGAACAACGATAAAGTACAAAAAAATACAGAACTGAGCTCATGATTGGCCACTTGGCAACCGCTTTAGATTGAATTCCATTGCGGTAGAAAGTTTTTTTCTTTTTTTTTTTTGAATTCAGAAACAATTTCAAACGGAATGCCAAAATTTGAGAACTGAACTATAGATAAGCGAATGAATCGAATTTGATTCGATTCACTGGATAAGCTTCATTCCAATCAACCGAAATAACTGACATTTTTTGGTTTTTAGTTGTTTTGGAACTTGGAACTGAACGACAATGAACAATTGAGCGATTAAATGAAGTTAAAAGCCGTAATTAGAACTAAAAATGTGCACAAAAAAGCAGCACATCGAATCAAAAGTATCATTCCAATTTATTCATTTGCAATTCGCAACTTGCAATTGTTGAAGTTTTGCGGGAGAATGAGGGGGTGGGGTTTGTGAATATAGGTCAAATGTTAAAGTTGAATAATAATAGAAAACGTATCATTAATGTAGCCAAAGTGACAAAAATGAGCGCCAAGCGTCGAATTAATGATGGATATCGATTTTGGGCATCGATGAGCATGATGCAAATACTTTTGTCGCCATCGAGCTTTTCGCTTAACAAAATCCACATCTTCACACACAATCGAATCACATTGAAAATCACTTTATTCACTGAACCAATTTTAATGTAATATTTATATATGCATAGATTCATTTCGGGGTGTGTGCTCTGTGCTGGAATTTCACATTATATGTAAAAGTATTCTCGTACCTCAATTCCGTTTCTCATTCCGTACATTTATCATTTGCCATAAATTTTATTGAGATTTATGATGTAACATTTCGAATATTTCACTAAAGATGCAGATTGTGTTAAATGTTTCATTTTTGATTCGTCATGTTTCATTTGCATTGACACAAATGTTCCGTTTTCGCAACTGATGGGTTTTCGGTTTGATTCAAAACTAACATCGGCTACAACAAACACAATGCTCCGTACCCCTTCATACGAAACCATTGACAAGTACCGCACACTCAACATAATGGTGAATGATAGTTGAAAGTTTAGTCTTAAATTGTTGTTGATGTATTGAATGTCTTTGTTGGTGGTGTTATTGATTGATGTTATCGCTGCTGTGATTTCAATTGATTATGATTCGGGCTATGGTAAATAGTGTTCATTAACAAAAAATACAACCAAAAAAAAAACACAGACCATAAATTGGATTTAATTATTTTGGTCAATTAACCATTATGTTTGCTTATTGCTTATGATTGTTTCTTTCTTCTTTTTTTTTCTTTGGGTTCGACAATGGAATGAAAACAATGTATCCACGCATATACACAATATGTATGCCCATATTTGGGAGGGATGATGTTTCGGATGTGCATTAAACGGTTCGTATATCTCCCGATCTTTAAGTTCGTATTTTGTGTCATTTGGTTTAAGAGACATAATGTCGTTTTCTGCACTACAGTTCACAATACAGAGCATAGAGTGTATAGAAAAGCATAGGCATATGCATAAAATATGTGAGTTTTGTTGTATGTTGTATTCACCAAACATTTAGACTTTAATCATCGCATACAATGCAAATTTTAATTGAACAATGTTCAGTGCGGCTTTTTCCATTAAACATATTAAAATGATGGTGAATATATCTCATTTTGTTGTCTCGTGTCTCTATCAATTTGCGTTTAAATATCGGATACCGTCATAAACACCGTGCTTCGTTCAACAAACGCTGGATACAGCAAAACCGTGGCTATTTTTCCTTCCGTTTGCATTGACTTGAGTCGGTATCTGCACACTATTTTTGGCCAATACATTTTTAACTATTGACACAAAGATATTACTTACTGATGTCTGACACATTTCGACCGCAACATGGACAATTATGAATAAGAAACTCTATCATGAACGATCCATTTAGAGAGGTTTCACTGTTATTCACCAATATAAATATGTATAATACATTTTCTTTTCTTTTCTTTTCTATTCTCTATATCGCTGCCATGGATGGCAATGTGATGATGATGATGTTTTTAAAGCAGCAAAATTACAAATTTCCACAATGATGTTAATGTCATGTGTGCGATGCTTCAGGCAATCATCTCATATGCACATATATACCCATTGGTGTGTTTATATAAAAGCAATAGTGATTTTCATCGTAATTGAAAGAAATTATTTTATGAGTGCTGTTTGCAAAGCACGCGGCCTTCATTTCCGTTTTGTTAACTATTTTTGTTTTTTTTGTTCTCTGTCCGTGAATATATGATATGAGTGTTTGGTATTTTAAAAATGGTAACGATATATGGAAACAATATTTTCAGTTAAGCGCTATTCATACAAGCATTTGCAACAATCACAATTCAAAATCAAGAGAGTGAACAACCGTAACAAAACAGTGAACTTTGTGTGTAATGTGTACACACAAGCTCATAGTATAACATCGCTGAGCTAATGATGGCAATGAAATGAAATATATGTTTGAATAATATGTAATAATAATATGCGGAAATGATGGTAATAAGCTAAAGTTAAAATTAAAAGTGCTTCGTGTGGCTTAAACATCACGAAATTATTTTTTCAATATTCGAAATTGGAATGGATATTCAAAATCGAAAATTACGATGTGATAAATATGAATTGGGTAAGTTTTTGGCAATGAAGTCATATAAAAAAGTTTTCAATGAAGCAATTGAATATCCACTTTGGGTACTTTCATTCGACTTGAGTATTGACTTGAAAATATCATTTTGCCATTCAATTTGATATGCAATATGCGAACATGTTGCGTATTTCATTGTTCGATAAAACACACATTTCCATTGAATAAAATGCGAAACCGTAACGAAATTTAACGCATACGCGCACATGTTACACATTTCACAATGTTCTATATAGATACATATATATACTTATTGTTTTTTTCTTCTTCAAATTCACCTTCATTTTCGGATGCATGCCAAAAATCCACTCATAAAATGTTAGAATCCATGGCACACATCATACAGCATACAGCACACAATACACAATATAGCAGCTCACAAATTACGAGCTTCGAACAATGCATCACCAAAATGCCAATACGCCACACGTTTTGGTAGCATAACTACAATGTTACTAATTAATTGAGATCGCGTGTATCGTGATATGATCCCAATTAATTTGTTAGAATAATATCATAAGCGATAGCATTCAATCGCAAATCAATACACAATCAATAGAATTGTTAACAGAAGAAATATTTGTCATTTACGATAAAAAAACGAAATGAAACGAAACAAAGCAAATCATCGGTTTTCGAATCATTGATGCTTTATGATAATTAGTTCATTTATTTCAAGCTCGATGGACATTGTGAAGTTCAATAAGTTTAAGTATCGAATCAAAGATCCATGAAAAACTTTGAGGAAACTGTAAAATCAGTCACATCGTTTTGTTCATATAAATTGGAATGGAATTGGTGCGGCACGATTTTGAAAAAAAAAGGAAAATAATACACACACACACACACACATACAACTGCGATATCACAAACTGCAAAGAACAAAAATTGAAAGCGAAAAACGAAAAACGAAAACTGAACCAAAATTAAAACCAAAGCAAAATACAGAACCGTGAATAATTTGTTACAGCACTTTGTCTTTCTCCATTTATACTATACCATTCTCGCTCAAACGTTCAAATGTTCAAATGCTTTTCATCCATGTACTGTAAATTGTACGTGCTCAATGCTTTGCTAAGTCAGTCTTCATATGCGACGCAAGTGTGTACAAATACGGCTACCAAAGCAAAGAAATCAAACAAAAAAAAAAAGAAAATATATAAATAACAACAACGATAAAAGCATCAGCACCATCAGCAGCAGCAGCAGCCAAGGCAGTAACGGCAACCGAGGCAACAACATTCTGTAGATATTCGCAACTAGCAACCACGTTGTTTCATTCTAGCCAAGCATCCATCCAACCATCGATTCGATACATTCAACACACATTTGCGCTTCTCAATTCATTTTCCTCTCGTTTAGCGCCCAATCGAGAGCACAAAACCGAATCGAAAATGTTTTTTGGAGCAGTTCTGTTTGGTCCATAGCATCGAACACACAGTTGCGTGTGTCACTATATCATTTTTCGAAAGTAAAAAAAAAAAATTGAAGAAAATCTCGATGCGAAAATATTATCGTTGTTGGTCGACAAAAATATATATATTCGAAATCTCGTTTGGCATACGCAAAGCTACAAAGTGACATCTGACTCGAGGCTGATTCGTTTACATCCAAAACTCTGTATACAAAGCGAATTTGACAATGATGTTTGTGGCTTTCGGGTTGATGCATCTCAACTAAATAGATCATCGCCAATTAGCCCGTTTAAAAATTCAAAACCCAACGGGAAGCTTGAAATGCTTTCAACTGAAAATAGAAAAAAAAAATAGTCAAATAATAAAAATTTCACTCTGGGATGTAGTGACCAGATTTAACGGGGCTTTAAAAACTTTGAGCGATCTGTGAACGATATTTATTTGGTGCTTCGGACTGACGAACTTTAGATTTGTTGCTTATTTGGTTAACGTTTCATTGTCAGAATCTACAGTCTTATTTTGGTAGGCAATTTGTGATCAATGCTTTTGTTTCTTCTAAAGTCAATCACGCTCAAACGAATAAATCAAAGAAACAAATATTCATTATTGTTGTTGTTGTTTGTGTTTTGAATCACAAATTGAAAGGCACAACGAAGAAAATGACAAAGAACAGTTAAACATTTGTGGAAGCATTTTCAAAACCATATAAATAACAAATCGACACCACAAAATGAAGATTGCAATATGAAAAACAATGAATGGAATCGTTTGAGATGAAAGGAATTCAAAAAAACGCACATTAACCATTTATCGATCAAAGACGTTATTTCAATTCATTCAGCAGATGCGAATCGAAAAAAAGAACAAAAAAAGAAAAAAGAAAGAAAATTCAAGTATCATTCCCGTTCACATGTAAATTTCAAAAAAAAAACCAAAGGGAGAAAAAGCGAAGAGAAAAAAGAATAAAAGAGACGATTCATTTAAGTGGTTTTTGTTAGCATTGCATTCGATTTCGAAAATCATATAACATCCCACGATCATCGCCATAAAAAATCATAAAGTGGAATCTTTAACGGTTTTAAATTGGCAAGGAACTGCGAAAAAGGAGAAAAAATTTCGAAAAAAAAAAACAGTGTACATTGCAAGCATTTAACCAAATATAAATAACAGAAAAAAATATTAGACACGATACAATTTAACCATAAATTTAGGCTCCACATGCGAATCATTCCACAGCAACAACAATAAAGTAACAGAACAACGTGAAGCAACAGCAAAATATGTGAAAAACAGCAGCAGCAAATACCACACATCGCAACAATATCAACAATAGCGGCAAAGAATATCACTCATATTGTGTGACTGCAACAAGAACACAAACATACAGTAGCAAATCATAATAATAGCAATAAGCATCCATAACGTGAAGTCCAGCAGAAGAACAAAAAACAAAACGTGAATCACTGAATATAGCGAGGAAAAAAGAGAGTGAAAAAAAAGGAAAGAGTGGTTGCGAGTCTTCAAAATCTATCGATGATTTTTAAGTGGTTTTGCTGACACCAACGGGGATTATATTTCACATTCACACGATAGTTGTTGAATTCATTTCATCAGTGGTTGCATTTGCTGCGTTGAAATCGTCCATAGCGAAAAAAGTATTAGCGTTTTTTTTTCTCGTTGCTTCTCTTAAATCGTGCTCGTTGTCATTCTCGTTTACTGTTGTTTTTTTTCGTGCCATCAACGTTTCGGTAACGTTCACAGTTCACAGTTCGCATTGTATAACGATACGGCATCACACAGTTTAGTTGTTCTCATTGTTTTTTTTTTCTGTGCATACACACCATTAGAACAGAACAGGGCCATCATCTGTCAACGGATAGCGGACAGCGTAAAAAAAGGCTTCAAAACGTGGCTCGAATTTAAACAGTAAGTTATTGAAAAAAAAAAAAAAATAAATTAAAGTAAAAATAGAATTTAACTTAGCATTCGGATAACACAAATAAATTCTCGTGTGTGCAGTCTGCATTGTGCACAAACAAACACATACGCATAAAGCGACTAAGTACAGGACAGCAATTTGCACGTATCCTTCACCAAAATGTATTATTTTTTGGTAAAAGTGTTAGCTTCACCCATTAAATCCCAAAGTATATTCTACAAATTTTTTTTTTGTGCCGACTTTTTTCGAAGCACCTTTTTGGAACAAACGAAAAAAAAAAATTAAAAAAAAAAAGAAGAGGCACAAATGCTAAAAATATACCTATTGAAATTATACTTTGAAACCAAGTAGAAAAATCAGCTCTTCGAGGGATTCATTCATCAACAACGAACATCTCATCTAAAATAAATTTTAACGCTTTCGAATTTCGAAGTTTTACATCGAGAGACGAGTGTTTTTTCTTTCCCTTTTTGATTTCCTTCTTGTCGTTTCTTTGGTTCGTTTGTTAATTTGCTTTGCACTACTTTGGCATCGTCTTCGCTTTAAAATAATAATCGTTCTAGCGTTAAAAGATACGATGGAAAATGAAAGAGTTAAGTGATAAAAGTTTCTTTTTGATTGCGTCACATTGAATTCATTCTTGATTGCCTCGGCTACGGCTAGGACTATGGCTATGATTGTGGCGATTGCACTTCAAAAAAACTTATTCGGTAGAGGATGTTGAATGACAAATATGATGAATTCGCCAAATGAAACGAATCGAAACGATGATTATGTGCGAAAATACACCAAAATGTACCATGCTACTATTCACATTGTCCACATAAAAACTCATTTCATCATTCATACACATTGCATTTACCCATTTACAGATTTAAACGGCTTAGAAACCAAAAATTTATAATATGAATGCTGTTTCTTTGTTACGAAGAAAATAGAAAAGAAAACCCATCAATACCAAAAGTGTTGTTCAAACACCCAAATTCCACGAAAGATCCATCCATTTATTCCATCATTGTGTCGGTTGATTTTGTGTTTTGTTGTTGTTGTTGTTGTTGTTTTTATTATGATATTCATGAATAATTGAATAAATGCTCAGTTGCCATTTACCAAACGAACATCGGCTTAATGATGATTGTATTAGGAATTTCCATTTTAAACTTTGTACCACTTCACATTTTGCTGTGCTCTTGCAAACTTGCGACCGGAATTCGGTATCATCTTCCTTCTTTCTTTTTTTTCCTTCACTTTTTTCCCCATTCTAGTATTTTGTGAAATTGTTTTTCTTTCCATCTTCATTTTTCTGCTTCATTCATTCACAATGAATAACATTTTGCCGCGATGTGATAATTTCATCGGAAGCACAAATCAAAATAATTGTATGAGTTTTGTCTGGATGTCCTGTTCTATTGCGTACTCTTTGAAAGCTTAAATAATAAAATGAAATGCTCGATACATTGCCAAATCAAACATCTTTTTATTTTTTATACAAAAGAAAAATTGGCAATTGAGCAGATGAAATTTATGTGTGTATTAACAAATAAAACTGAAAATGCAAAAAGGATCAATGCCAATTGAGAGGAGAAACAAAAAGTTTCAAAACTTTCACAGTGAAATGGGGGAAATCTATTTTTTGTTTTGTGCGGTCTGTGTATGTGCGATTGATATTTTTCAATCTCTTTAAATTGTTCATTTGCTTTGTTTTGTTTCGTCGTTTTTTGCTACTGAACATTGTCCAACGATTTTTTTTTCATCCAACAATTGATTCTGTTCTTCTGGTTTCAGTGTTGGCCGGATTCGATGGTAAGCAATGCAAATAGATTGGCAGTATACAAATGTACTTTTCGATTCGGGCGTCTTTTTTTCTGTCTTGTTTTCTGGGTTTGAGTAAAAGATATTGTCATATTCATTGCTCATGTTTATTTTGTTCCATTTCAAAAAGTAAAACTTCGATGCACAATTTCAAACTCAAAAGTGAAAATTTGTTAAGCATTTCCAAAAGCCTGAATTAAATGAGACTGAGAACCAAAACCGAAAAACGAAAAAGAACCCAGAAAAATCCGAACAAACAACGACGCTAACAACTATAAATATTGGATAGAAAAGAGATTGAATCTTTTTGTTAGAAGATTCCAAAGTGAAAAATCCTCATGATGAAATTAAAATTAGCTTTTTACACACAGAAAAAAAATATCGCTGTTATGTTACTTTATGTCGCCTTTTGGTTACATCGACTTGTGTGCTTTGTGATTTCCTCTTCAAATGTTTTCTATTGTTGCATCGGATGGATGAGGGTTCATCTTCTGTCAGCGACGGCTCTCTTTTTTTCATTTTTTTTTTAAATGAGAATGTGATACGATCTGAATTTTCCTTTCTTTTTTCTCCTTTTTTTTCATCGTCTCCCTTTTTTCCACTCTTCAGTGGGTTCGGTTGGTTTTCGCAAAAAAAGAAAAAGAAAGTTAAAAAAATTTCAATTACAAAATTATTTACTACGACGCACTTTGCTAAAGTAACTGTGTCGCCACCATTAATGCTGTTTTGCTGTTAGTTCTGTTAATTTTCTGTCTTCATTGTACAAATATGAGTCCACATGCAGTCGTTACTTCTTACTTTATTTATCTTCATTTTTATTGCTTTCCTCTTCCAGCATTTGTTCCAGATATTTTTGTGTTTTTACTTGTATGTTCGTCCATGATAGTGACGATGGCTATACGATTAAATTCATTGAGCGAGATCAAAACGAATTTTGGTGTATATTTTTCGATTCAAATTGAATTTCTATGCCGAAATAGATGTCCAGAGTGGTATGAAAAACTTGGAAGTGTTTATTTTCTATACGGAAAAGCATCAAGTTCCTAGAGAAATTATGTGATTTAAATGGAATTTCATATAATAATAAACTATTTTGCCAAATTAGTGTTCATGAAATGATGCAAAACGATTTCAAAGCTTGCATGTGTATACACGTGAAACAATACAGAAAAATGCGTCCCAATTCTCTATTCACATCATCGATTGCAGCAGCTGTACACACACACACACGCACACTATCACTAGATCACTATATTTTCAGCCAGCTTTGACCGGATGTTGGGTGCCATATCTTAGTAATTGTTTGGCAACAATTTTACAAAGGCACTGTGCTGTGTCGAGTCACAAAGAAGACAAAAAAAATGAATGAAAAATAAATTCTGAAAGAGGAATTTTTTCCATGAATGAAAAAACAGTGCGGTAGTGGTCACAATTGTGGTGTGTCATAATATCGAAGTACAATGGCTCTTTTTGTTAAACATTAAATAAACGTGTTTATTGCAAACACTTTGTAAATGAACTTTGCTCGCATATTTTATATTCACTTGTTTTTTTTTCTTTTCCATCCGTTCGCGAAACATTTTCTTTTCCCTTTGACCCAAAGCTTCAATGGTTCGTTGTTGATTCGAAGCTTTGGATCAATGACGGGGGATGAGAGAGCAAAGATAATATTCATAAGAAATATTCAATATTATTATTATTATTCTAATAGAAAATCATTACGATAATGTTGATTATTATTTTATGGGTTACAGGCTATGGTATAATGCATAATGCATAAAATGATGATGATGATAATAATAATAATAATACTAATAAAATAATCAACAAACTATATTAAGTTAATTGGTATGCAATTCTGTGCTGTGCGCTATACATATGATGTTTGAAATATTTCTGTGTAAAACGGTAAAATGTGTGCGAGAGATCGGCGAATCATTTTTATGAATACTCACCCAGAAAATACACACACACACACACACACACAATTCAGTCAATAAATACG
>GL501517.1:6275797-6287955 GCA_000149185.1 Mayetiola destructor
CGAAAAAAAAATTTTACAATTGTGTTTTAAATGTCAGAAAGAATCTAAAAATGGTCTTTGATCATAGAATGAAATTTTTGTGGAAACCCTATTGTATACGACTCGTATATGTATTTGAGCACGAAAAAAATAGAATTTAAATTTTAGATGAAAAAATATGGAATGAATATTCAAAAAGAATATGTATCAAGTCATTCCCTTTTTCGTCACTTGTTTTGTAGTTAAAAAGAAAACACAAAATGATGAATTAACATTGAGCTATTCCGTTCATACGTATATTCACATTCGATACGGTTAATATGTGTGATATTTATAAAGCTACTATCGAAAATCGATTTGAATTACAAATTGTAATGGTTGTTGTTTCTGATGATGAAAGATTCTGAATTTTTCTGAGCCTAAATTATTATTCGTTTAATTGTCAATTCGAACGAAGCAAATAATGATAATATGACGGCCGCCTCCAAACTGGAACCAAAAAATTTGCATTCAGTGAAATCCAATATGAAAACAAATAATTAAAAATACAAAACAGACATATTTTTCACTATCAAACGAGAATAAATATTTTTATCAGCATTATGACATTTAAATCGCCATTAATGTGAATTTTTATTATTCGAGCCATCTGTATTGCAGATAAATAACTTCTATGTAGAATGCAATTGTGAACAATGGACTTGACACTTGATCTTTTGTTCGATTATGTTGTATTTTGACATTTGGCTAAATTTTGCTGGTAGTTTGGTAGTTACCAAACAAAATAACAAATGGAGAAAATTCTGATGAGTTTAAGGCAACAATAAATTTTATTTATTGAACATTTACAATTTTCGTCTAAACATATTTATAGAATTATGTGTAGCACGGTCAAAATCAATCATAATTGATGAGAATGGTTGGTCTTTGTCCTATAAGATCCGCCATTTGTCTTAAAAGTTCTCCACGATGAACATTAATTACGTGTTGAATTAGTCCACGCTCATCACCCGATGAAAAATTGCAAAGTGGACATCTACGTGCGCTGTGTGATTCTCTCAGCAATTCCATTCCCTGTTTTAGTGCCTTTAACTCCTCATGCAATTCATCGCGCTCTTCTTGGAATTTATTTTCAACAACTAAAATTTCGCTGTTGTACAGCTTCCAGATATCACTCGAATCGACGGTTTGCTTACAAGTTGGACACGTTTTTGAACCATCCGGGCAATTCGAAAGCCATCTGAGAATAGAAATCATGTACAATCCATTATCTTTAATAAATCAAACCAATCGATTAAATCTCAGTTCCAACATACAGTTCTAAACAGAATTCTCCAAAGATATGTCCGCATTTTGTTACGACGATGCGATGTTTTCCGTCCGATGTTACGGAATCCAAACAGATTGGACAAATAGTAAGTTCACTGTCGTCGGTATCTGAGTTGACTCGTTTTGGTTGTGATGTTCCATCAATACAAACAAATCTTGAATGCAAATCAACATTAAATTGGTATTAATACATTGAGGTTATGTGGCAATTAGAAGAATTGGAAGGAATTAAATTCTGACCTAGTCAGAAAAGTGAAAAAAAAAATTAACAAAAGATCCTCTTCAAATTATTTAGATTTTGAACGTTATATTCATTCAAATACAATTCCCAAAATCTTCCGTCATTATTTATGATGAATTGTTCGAGAAATATTTCGAACGCGACATTCTGCGATGAAAATAATTGTAATACAATAGCTTCTCTATTTTTTCGAACATTAATTTAGTATTTTTGCCAACCTTTTAACGAGGAAATAATTCAGTCATTTAAAATGCGCTTGCGCTATCGCAAGCAATTCTTGACCAATTTCGTTATAAAAATAGATGCTGAAATGAGAGAAGACATAATGAATGTAACAATTGATTTTCATCCAACGGCTCAGTCAGGCATGGAAAGAAGTTAAATTAGAAACGATCGTGAATTGTTTTCGAAAATGTGGGGTTGTCATTGGATCAGCGGCAGTAAATAAAAATATTGAAGAAATAAGCTCCTACGGAATTTCGTCAATCGGAAACGCTATCGCAGTCGCAAAGGACATTTTAAAAATGACGATGAATGAAAATCATTAAAAATAGTCAATCCTTACTACCAGATACATCGATAATTACAATTGATAGTAAAAAAACTTTTACTATCAATATTGTAGACAGGTTTCATTAAAATAGTCGAATATTGCCTCTGCGATTGAAAATTCAATACGCACAGCAATACTATGCATTGATTTTAAGCGCGACTTAAGACCCCGCAAAGGCAAAGGTTCGATTCTGGCTCGTCAAAGAATTTTTTCTATTAAAAATTCATCTCAATTTGTGTTTTACTATGCCCGTGTGAGGTTGATGTGTGTTTCTCAATTGCTTTAGAATTTAAAAATAAAAACTTACAAATTTGTTATTTTTTCGGTAAGAATATCATATGCAGCTTCATTGTTTTCTGGTGCGCGTCTGAATGAATATATATATATATATATATATAAATTTAAAATTTCAATTTGCAAATCCATCGACGGAAATTGTAACTCACTTTTTGAATGCTTGAATGCATTTCGATTTGAAATCTTCGTTTGCAAAATCTGATTTGGCCCATGTCAGTGTACGCAAATTATATGCTGGGTTCATTTCTGGCGAAACTGCATATTTCTCGGCCCTGAGAATTTTACATAATATATATATTATTTGAAAAAAAGCGAAATTTTTGACAACGGTTACAATTTAGACTCACTTTTCGAGGAACTGTTTATATTTTTTATCAAGCCCATAGGAGAAAATACTAAAAGATGCAGCTGAGTTATTTAAGGTTCATGCAAAAAAAAAAATAAAAATCAGAAAAAAGCAATTTTCTTACTTAACAGCTGAGATTCCTGGTGGATTCGCAACGCCAGTATACTGAATTGAATACAAAAATATTTTATTGATAAAAAGATGTCAATCAATATATAATAAAAAAGTACAATGCAACAAATGGAAAAAAAAACACAAATATGAAAGACACCTTTAAGTCACACAAATGAAATTTCTATTAAGCTGACTCAACGCAAGGATTTGGCCTATGCCAACAATTCACGACCTCAAAAACAATATCTGCGATACTATTCGCTTAATAACACCAGAAATATGCGAAAATGTAATCGAAAATTTAGACAAAAGAATGATTGACTGTAACAGGACTAGCAAAGGTATTTGCCCGATATTTTATTTCACATATAATTGTAATCGATCACTCTTTCATGTTGAATAAACTATTTTGAACATTTCATACAAAAAATATATTTTATTTCGTTTCAACATCTTCAAAAAGATATTGATCACTATCTACTTACAAGACCAATAAACACAATTATGGCCAAAGTTAACTTCATTTTCGTTTTCAATAGTTGAACAATTAAAGTACTGTGGAGATGAGGTGGACAGGTCCTGTTTATATAAGAATGAAAATGAATTAATTTTGATTCTAATTATAATTATTATGAGTCTTATTTATATGTGTGAGTATCGAGTATCATTTATTGACAAAATTCGAGCACGAAAAAATTGAGTTTAAATTTTAAATGAAAAAGTATGGAATGAGTATTCAAAATAATATGTATCGAAACATTCCTTGTTTCGTCACTTGTTTTGCAGTTAAAAAGAAAACACAAAACGATAAATAAATATTGTGCTATTCTCTTCATACGTATATTCACATTACAGCTGCTATCGAAAATAGATTTGAATTACAAATTTTTGTGAATATTGTTTCTGATGTTGAAAGAGAATTTCGCATCAGTTTATGATTGGTGAACAGTGAGATGAAAAAACTTGTCAATTTTCAGACGAATTAATTCATTGCTGATGACTAACGACTCAGTGCCTATGATCAATTTGTTTTTCTCCGTTCCGAAAGATGATAATTGTCACGAACGAGATTTTTAAAAATATTTTTTCGATGAAATATCGATACTTTTTTAGTTATGCCGGTAGTTTGGTATAGTACAAACAAAATTACAATTGAAGAAATTTCTCATGAGTTTTAGGCAACAATGCATTATTTATTGAACATTTACAATTTTCGTCTAACCATATTTAGAAATACATATGTGTAGTAGGACCAAAATCAATCAGAATTGATGAGAATGGTCCGAGATTGTCTTAGTCATCGTTTGACTCATCGGATCTATTGCCATGGAGTTAATAGAAGGCGCCTCGATGTTTTTCAACTATGTGTTGAAATAGTTTCTGCTCATCATCGAATGTTGAATTGCATTTTGGACATTTACAATTTTTGTGGGGTGAATCTTTCAGCTCATTTATTTCCTTCTTTAGTGCCTTTAACTCCTCTTCCAATTCTTTGCGCTCCTCTTCGAATTTATTGTCAACAACTACAATTTTGTTGCCGAACAGCTTCCGTATCTCATTCAAACCGACAGTTTGCTTGCAAATTGGACACTTTGCTGAGCCAACCGAGAGCGATCTGAGAAGTGAAATCATGTACAATCCATTTATCATTATTAAATCAAAACAATCGATAAGATCTCATTTCCAACATACTCTCGTAAGCAGGAGTCTCCAAAAAGATGTCCGCATTTTGTTGCGACGATGCAATGTTTCCCGCCCGTTGTTACGGAACCAAGACAGATTGGACAAATGAAAAGTCCGCCGACGTCGGTATGTGATTCGACCCGTTTTGGTTGTGATGTTTGGTAGGCACAAAAAAATCTTAAATGCAAATAAATAATATTTATGTTTTCTCGTTTAGTCATTATGTATTGGTGTTAAGCACGACTCGAGACCCCGCAAAGGTAAAGGTCGCCTGTTCGAATCTCGATTTGTGTTTGACTATTCCCGTGTGAGGTTGCTGTGTGTTTCTCATTTGCTTTAAAATTTAAAAATAATTGCTCTAACATCTAAAAACTTACAACTTTGTTATTTCCTCGGTGAGAGTACTATATGCAGCTTCATACTTTCTTTTTTTGTTATGCAGATTATTTTTTTTATAGATATCCAAAAACTTTTGTGCTGGTGCTCGTCTGAATGAATATATTCAAGCTTTAAATTTCAATTTTCAAATCTGTGGGAGGAAATTGTAACTCACTTTTCGAATGCTTCAATGCATTTCGATTTGAAATCTTCGTTTGCAGAATCTGATTTGGGCCATGTCAGTATACGCAAATTATATACTCGCTTCGCTTCTGGCGAAACAGCATATTTCTCGGCCCTTAGAATATTATATTATATATATATTAATTTGAAAAAAGTAAAATTTCTGAAAACGGTTAAAATTCAGACTCACTTCTCAAGGAACTGTTGATATTCATTATCGAGCCTAAGGAAGAAAATAATGTAACAGAAAACAGCTGAGTTATTTAAGTTTCGTGCAAAACAAAAAATGAACATTAGAAAAAGGCAGTTATCATACTCATTAGCTGAGTTTACTGGTGGATCTGCACTTGTAGCATACTGAATTAAATCCAAAAATATTTTATTGATAAAAAATTGTCAATATCCAATAAAAATAATTATTAAATAATAAAAAAGTACTTACAAGACCAATGCACACAATCATCGTCAAAGTTAACTTCATTTTCGTTTTCAATAGTTGAACAATTAAAGTACTGTGGAGATGAAGCAGACAAGTCACGTTTATATAAGAATGAAAACGAATAAATTTTGGTTCTAATTATAATTATGAGCCTCACGAAAATGTGTGCGTATTATTTATCGACAAATTCCGAGCACAATAAATTGAATTTGAATTTTAAATGAAAATATATGGAATGAATATTAGAGTTGTCCACGAACCCGAGCTGCTCGCGAACAGCTCGGGCTCGGCTCGGATTTTGAGTGTTCGCGAGCCTTCCGAGCTCGGCGAGCTGAAGGTGTCCGAGCCCGAGCCGAACACGAACAGAGTGTCAGCTCGTTCAGAAGCTCGCGAACACTCAGAAAAAAAATATATTCCATTCAATTACATAGTTGAATTTGATAATTCAGAAATCGAAAAATTCGGAGAATTCGTTTAATCTGATGCCATGGATCAATCAAGGAGAGGTTCTAGAATGGTAGGAAAATGCGATTTGAATTGAATTCAAATTATTTTAATATTTAATTGGCCAATAGCGATATGACTATTTTGATATTCAGAGTTGAACATCATAACCTAAATTTAATGATTTTGCTTTCGACCAAATAAAATAAAATCAAAGTTAGTTTATTTGATATCGGATTTTTCTACCAATCTAAAACCTTTTCTTGATTGATCCATGACATCAGATTTAACAAATTCTTCGAATTTTTCGATTTCTGAATTATCAAAGATGGATCCATCACTTGAAGCGAACTTTTTCGACCAGTCGATTTTGATAATTCAGAAATCGAAATATTCGAAGAATTTGTTAAATCTGATGCCATGGATCAGAAAAAATATCCTGAATGTTTCTGAGCCTCAATTATTTTTCGTTCTTTTGTCAATTCGAACAAACCAAATTATGATGGTTTGAAGGCCGCCCCTAAATGGAACCAGAAAATTTGCATTTAATAATATCTACTAGAAAAAGGAATAATGAAAAATACAAAACAGACATGTTTTTCACCTTCAAACGCAAATATCACCATTACGACATTAAGTGAATTTTTATTTTTCGATTGTAATTAAATTTGTATGAATGTTCAAAGAATGTTTACGTTTTACTCTTCACTGACGCAATTATAACAAAAAAAAAACTATTGGCACGTGCCTATTATAGCTGTGTCGGTGAAGAGTCAAACGTAAACATGTTTTTGACAATTATACAAATTTAATTACAATCGAACATTCAGTACGATCTGAATGTCTTAATGCTGATATTTGCGCTTGAAGTTGAAAAACATGTCTGTTTTGAAAGTTTAATTGTGTATTTTGAATGAAGGGAAATAGTTGTTTTTTGTGAGACAGTTAAAGAAACTCAGTTGAAATGTAAATCATCTGAAATGGAGCGTGTAACGTCTGTTCAAGGTTATCAAAAAAAAAAAAAAATACATTTGAGTCAGACGTCTAAAGGTACATTCATGTATGCATGAGAATATGGGCTGTGCTGCCGTATGCTAGTATAAAAATATCGTGTATGCTTGTGTACGGCTTGTTTTTTTGAGCACGAAAATATAGAATTTAAATTTTAGATGAAAAAATATGGAATGAATAATCAAAAGAATATTTATCAAATGAATTAAGAGAATTACGCATCAGTTTATGATTGGTGAACAGAGAGACGAAAAAAACGTGTCAATTTTTACACGAAAGAATTTATAGCTGATGACTGATGACTGGTTGCCTACGAACAATTCGTTACGTTTCGTTCCGAAATATGATAATTCTCACTAACAAAAAATAAATCGATTCATTTCTTCATTTTACCAAATTAATCGATAAACACTTTAACTCATTCGGTTTGGATAGCCCTATAACATTTCCATCTGAGATCGACATTTCCTTTCTCAAAACTGTGCTCTGGCTGGTTTTCCATATTTGTTGGTTTTAACCAGAGACTAGAATCGAATGGTAAATTCCAAAATGCCCTAACAAAAAGCGTGAATCTAACACAACAAATATAATAATGACTAAATGAGTTTGCACAGCCAACTTACTTCTTCTTCAAACCAAAAACGCGTAATCGATTTTGGTGATAAAAACTGTTTTCTTTTTTCTTATTTCATCGTGAGCCCATAATATAGCGTTTTCAAAGTGGACAGTGGACATCACGATGGTCATAATTGCCAACGTTTAAAAAACTTTGAATAATTTGATTGAAATTAGCCATCTGTATTGTAGACAAACGCCTATGTAGAATGCAATTGTAAACAATGGCCTTGACACTTAACAGTTGTTAACAAGTGACTTTTGTTAGGTTACTTTGTATTTTGACATTTGGCTAAATTTTGCCGGTAGTTCGATAGTTACCAAACAAAATGAAAAATGAAGAAAATTCTGAAGGGTTTTAGTCAACAATGCATTATTTATTGAACATGTACAATTTTCATCTCACTGTATTTAGAAATATGTTTAGCAGGATCAAAACCCATAGTTTGACGCAACGGAATCATTGCCATTTTGTAGAATTGAGAAAGGATTATGCTTTTGCGATTGGTGTTCAAATAGTTTACGCTCATCATTGAATGATGAATGGCAAAAATGACATTTACATTTGGGGCGTGATTTTTTCAACATTTCAATTTCCTGATTTAGTGTCTTCAACTTCTTTTTCAATTCATTGCACTCGTCTTGGGATTTTCCGTTAACAATTGCAATTTTGGTGTTGGACAGATTCCAGATATCTTCCGAAGCTACTTTTCTCCTGCAAATGGGACATTCTTCTTTTCCGGGAAGCCATCTGCGAAGAGAAATCATGTACAATCCATTATCATTCGATTAGATTCCAATCGATTAGATCTCAGTTACAACATACTCTTGTAAACAGGAGTCTCCAAAAAGATGTCCGCATTTTGTTGCGACGATGCGTTGTTCTCCCTCCAATGTTACGGGACCCAAACAGATAGGACAATTGAAAACTTCGTCGTCGTCGGTATCTGAGTTGACTCGTTTTTGTTGTGATGTTCCATCGACGCGAAAAAATCTTGAATGCAAATCAACAATATTTAAGAATAAATACATTGAGATTATGTTGCAATTAGAAGAAAGAATTGAGAGGAATCAGATTCTGACCTAGTCAGAAAAGTAAAAAAAAAAATTACTAAAGATCCTCTTCAAATTAATTAGTTTTTGAACGTGATATTCATTCATATACAATTCCCAAAATCATCAGTCATTATTAATGATGAATTATTCGAGAAATATTTCCAACGTGACATTTAGCGATGGAAATCAGAGCATGTAATCATACCTGAGAGGGACTGTACTTGACAGTTATTTGCTGTATCCGGCCCACAGTTTGAAAGATAGGTGGTTGATGTCCTTTGCGAACATGGTATCTGAGTCGAGTTCTAAAACTTGGTAGAACATTATTCTTACCTATCTCTTCTCAGTGATGCCAGGTACAACGACAAGTACAGTACTCCACAGGTACGCTGTACCTGGCCTTACTAAGAAGAGATAGGTAAGAATAATGTTCTACCAAGTTTTAGAACTCGACTCAAACTTCTTTCAAACTGGTGGCTGGGTACAGCAAATACCTGTCAAGTATTGTCCCTCTCAGGTGTTTTTACAGGCTCTGATGGAAATAATTGCAATAGCTTCTTTATTTTTTCGAATGTGCATTTGATATTTTTATCGCCAAATACGACGAGCTGTTGTCAACCTTGTGACTAGGGAATGATTCGGTCATTTAAAATGCGCTTGCGCTATCGCAAGAAATTTTCGACTAATTTTATTATCAAAATAGAAACCGAAATGAGAAAAGGCATAATGAATGTAACAATTGATTTCCATCCAAAGGTTGAATAGGAAGCAATATGGTGGCTTAGTGAGGCATGGAAAGTAGTTTAACCAGAAATGATCGTGAATTGTTTTCGAAAATGTCGGTTTGCCAGTAGATCAGCGACAGTTGATGAAAATATTGAAAAAATGATCTTCAACGGAATTTAGTCAACCGAAGACGCTATCACTCGTCAAAGAATTTTTCTATTAAAAATTCATCTCAATTGAGTTTGACTATGTCCGTATGAGGTTGCTGTATGTTTCTCACACACGCTTTGGAATTTAAAAATAAAAACTTACAATTTTGTTATTTCTGCGGTAAGAATATCATATGCAGCTTCATTCTGCAGAAAATCTTTTGCTGGTGGGCGTCTGAATAAATTCATTCAAGTTTTAAATTTCAATTTTCAAATCTGTGGGAGGAAATTGTAACTCACTTTTCAAATGCTTCAATGCATTTCGATTTGAAATCTTCGTTTGCAGAATCTGATTTGGCCCATGTCAGTGTATGCAAATTATATTTTCGTTTCATTTTTGGCATGAGCGCATATTCCTTGGCCCTGAGAATATTATATTAAAAAAAAGTAAAATTTCTGAAAATTTTATAATTTAGACTCACTTTTCGAGGAACTGTTGATATTCATTATCAAGCCTAAGGAAGAAAATAATGTAACAGAAAACAGCTGAGTTATTTAAATTTCGTGCAAAACAAAAAATGAACATTAGAAAAAGGCAGTTATCATACTCATTAGCTGAGTTTACTGGTGGATCTGCACTTGTAGCATACTTAATTAAATTCAAAAGTATTTTACTGATAAAAAGATTGCGATATTCATGAAGATCAATAAATAATAGAAAAAAAGTACTTACAAGACCAATGCACACAATCATCGTCAAAGTTAACTTCATTTTCGTTTTCAATAGTTGAACAATTAAAGTACTGTGAAGATGAAGCAGACAGGTCCCGTTTATATAAGAATGAAAACGAATAAACTTCGATTCTAATTATAATTATGAGCCTCACGAAAATGAGTGAGTATCATTCATTGACAAATTTCGAGCACAAAAAAATTGAGTTTAAATTTTAAATGAAAATATATCGAATGAATATTCGAAATAATATGTATCAAAACATTCCTTTTTTCGTCACTTGTTTTGCAGTTAAAAAGAAAACACAAAACGATAAATAAATATTGTGATATTCCCTTCATACATATATTCACATTCGATACGATTAATATGTGTGATATTATAACAGCTGCCATTGAAAATAGATTTGTATTACACATTTTGGTGGTTATTGTTTCTGATGATTAAAGAGAATTACGCATCGTTTTGTGATTGGTGAACAGAAAGACAAAAAAACGTGTCAATTTTCACACGAAAGAATTTAATAAGGTGATGACTAATGACTGGTGGTCTATGATCATTACAAACTCTTATGTAGAATGTAATTGTAAACAATGGACTTGAAACTTGTCAGTTATTAACAAGTGAATTTTGTTTGGTTACGTGATATTTTGACATTTGGCTAACTTTTGCCGGTAGTTTGAAAGTTACCAAATGAAGAAAACGCTGAAGAGTTTAAGGCAACAATGCATTATTTATTGAACATTTACAATTTTCGTCTAACCATATTTAGAAATACATATGTGTAGCAGGATCAAAATCAATCAGGATTGATGAGAATGGTCCGAGATTGTCTTAGTCATCGTTCGACTCATCGGATCTATTGCCATGAAGTTAAATGAAGAAATTTCGAGGAAGATTGCATTAGCGTTTAAATTGTTCACGATGATCTTTTATTTGGTGTTTAAATAGTTTATGCACAGCATCGATGGTAAAATCGCAAAATGGACATTTTAAATGGTTGCTGCGTAGTCTTTTCAATTCACAATCTAGTGTCTGTAATTCATCGTCAGTAATTACAATTTTCTTCTTCAACAGCTTCCGGACATCACTCGAACCTATTTTTTCATTGCAAGTTGGACACCTTTTTGAATCATCTAGCCATCTGAGAAGAGAAATCATGTACAATCCATTATCATTATTATGTCAAACCAATCGATTAGATTTCAATTCCAACATACTTCCGTATGCAGAAGTCTCCAAAGATATGTCCGCATTTTGTTACGGCGATATGATGTTTTTCCTTCAATGTTACGGCACTTAAACAGATTGGACAAATAGTAAGTTCACTGTCGTCGGTATTTTGGTTGACTCGATTTGGTTGTGATGTTCCGTCGATACGAAAAAATCTCGAATGCAAATCAAAATTATATTGAAATAAATACATTGAGGTCATGTTGCAATTAGAAGAATTGAGGGGAATTAGATTCTTACTAGGAAGTGAAAAAAAAAAACTAACAAAAGATCCTCTTCAAATTAATTAAATTTTGAATGTAATATTCGACACGAGTCAATGTCAAAACGTTGACACAGCAGAGCCACGCAATTACATTTGATTAACATTGTCAATGCAAACAGTGGGTTACTGAACTAGCTATTTACGCCGACATTCATCCGTCCATGGTAATATTCATTCAAATACAATTCCCAAAAATTTTCGTCATTATTTATGGTGAATTATTCGAGAAATATTTCCAGAACGACATTTTGCGATGGAAATAATTGCAAAAGCTTCTCTATTTTTCGAATGTGAATTTAATATTTTTACCAACCTCTTGACCAGGGAATTATTCAGTCGTTTAAAATGCGCTTGAGCTATCGCAAGAAATTTTTAACCAATTTC
>GL501517.1:6297410-6326852 GCA_000149185.1 Mayetiola destructor
TACTTACTTACTACTACTAACACACACACACACACACACACACACACACACACACACACACACACACACACACACACACACACACACACATCAAATATCAGAGCTCAGTGCCTGGTTGTGATATGAAAGCATTACAAAATCTAAACGAACATGAATTCATAATTGCAATCTAAAAGCATTCAGTCCGAGTTTCATGCTTTCATGACTTTGTGTGTGTATTTTACATTTGTTTGGCTGTTTACAAACAGCAATTCCTTTTCTGCTCATTTCAGTTATGATTTCTACACACAAATCATTACAAAGAAAGAATTCAACATCCAACTTGAATCGTAAACATCAGTCATTCAGTGTCTTTATCGTTTACAATTAGAATAGATATCTGATGAAACTGATGAAATCGATTTGATGCATTTTCAATCTTAATTTTTTTTTTTTTCTATTTTTCGTTACAATCAAAAACAATAATAATAAAACTGAACATAAATTGAAATATCATTTTTGATTGATCGATTGTATTGAATTTTCATAGAGCCGATATTTCGAGGACTTTGACGATGAATATCCGGATTCAGATGAGGACGATTATGACGACGATGACTATGCGTAATATTATAATGCTATTCAGACCGAATTTAAAAAATAATATTATCAACGCAAAATGATGATTGTGACCAACAAGACCTTTGATGACAATGAGAATGATGTACATCACGAAACAAATATGTTCAAACAAGGCACTAAAAAAACTAAATATTTATAAAAGAAAGTTTATTTAGCCAAAATGTGAACTTTGTACTCAATATGTGCGCTCATCTGGCTAATTGAATAAAAAGTGGGCAGCATGAGGATTGAATAGCGGCAAAAAGGTACGAAATTGAGCCCGAATCAAATAAAAATATATTTAATTTATTAAGTCGAATGTCGAAATAGTAATCCTTCTCTTCTAATTATAAAGTAAACAATAAGAATAAAAAAAAAAACAAACAAAAAACAAACAAATGCATATTCGCTTTGGCCATAATTGATTTCCATAAAATTGTTCCGGATGTTATTTATATGAAACGTAAAATTTGAAATGTAATAGCATTTTGTCTCTAGTCTCTACCCTTTAGCTTTAAGCTTTGTTTTCATCTCTTTTTGTCTCAATTTTATCGTTCACTCTTCCCCTGACAATACACAATGCACAATACATTTATACACAATAAATTCCATTTTGATTTGAATAAACATAGAAGCAAACTGGTTTGGAACGCAGAGAAGGACGGGACAAAAAAAGAAACAGAATAAACATAAATAAAAAAATTCAGAAATGTTCTAAATTTTAATAAAAAATAATGGAATTTAGTACATATTTACCAATCCATGGTAGCTAAACAAACTGAGCTTTGTCATCGTGTATTTCATCATTTTGAAATAATATTTATCAATGATACATTTTGAGTTTATTGTTATTTCGATGAACTATTTTTGGATGTACTTTAAATAATAAAACGAAAAGAAAAAAAAACCTGTAAAACATAGTTGAATTTTTTTTTTTGTAATGTCGAAAGGCACACCAGAGTTATTTCAACGTTATTGAAATTGCACGTTTGCGGCCGACCGGAGTCCGGTAGCATACGATACATGCGTTAAATATCGCTGTAATTTGTATCGGATTATTGTATCACACAAAAGTAACGAACACGTTACTTTTTGCGCTATATATCGAGTTACGAGTATCAAATATCGAAATAACTAATTTGCCGGACTCTGTGGTCTCCATACAGTGACCGGTGACTGAAGTCTCCTTTCTGATTTGACAGTGGTGCTAAATCGCTCATAGAATTGAGTTATCATTGTTGACAATTTCAAGCTATACTAATTCCAGTTTGTATATGGATAAAGACACTAACAAAAAACTGAATGCTTCACGATGAACAAGTGTCAACATATCGAGCACAACGATTGTTGAGAGTTGTTTTGTAGTTGAACAAATACAAATCCCTGTAATGAAAAAAAAACAAAACAAAAACAAAAAACAAAACCAGACCGCATAAATATAAATAAATGAAAATAAGCACTTAATGCTCTTGGAAGCTCATAAATATGCCATAAATGCATTATAGTCCTATTTATCAGCCATGCTCCATAAACAGTTATACATTTGACAAATTTTAATTGCGGAAAAGCAATTTTGTTGGTGAGTTTTTTCTTCGAAAGTACTCACGCGCTTAACAGATTGATCACACTATGTTTTGGGAATAAACTTTGTTCGCAGTCAAACTTTTTTTGCGTTGGTTATTTTGGATATCGAAAACAATACAAAAGTATCCGTTTCGCTCCAATGAAGATGGGAAGCAAAACGAATGAAGCAAAACGTGTTCCAACAGCTTTCTCATGCATTCCAAATTCTATTTTTTCTTTTGCTCATTCTAAGGCTACAAATTCGTTCGGAGCGTTAACTGAATTAATTTTTGGACGAAAACATGACAAATCATTTTGAAATTGTGATTTTAAGCAAATAAATATATGAAAACTAAAAAATAAATTCAATGGAAAGTGTGAATGAGAAAATATCCCTTCGTTGGTGTACATAAGCATAATGTTCAGCCAAATACATCGACCGAAAAAAGATCGGTTGGGAAAATCAAATAAAAGCGCCATCATCCGTTAAATAGTTATTTTCTGGAAACCATGTATGGCAGTGAGCAGTGAGCATGACTGGGATTTATTTTAATCAAAATTTTGGCGCCTTTCATCCACATGCATAGTATGGAGCATAAATACCTAATAAAATTAACAACAACAAAAAAGATCATTAATGGCTTTTATGAACTTCACATCGTAGTCAAATTGAGCAATGAAATTGTTGTATTCGATTTGATTAAATAATTGTTAGGCAAAAGCAGCATATATAAATTTATCAGAAGCAAAAAAAAAAGGTGCTCGAAAAAAATGATACGAAATCCAACCGAAAATCATTGTTAACAAATTTTGAATATTGAATACTATGTTCGTAGTTCGTGTGTTTGTAAACCTTTTTTTTTCTTTGTACTCGTGTCAAATCGTGAGAGATTCAATATATGCGCACCGAATTTTGAAATTGAGCAGTTAAAAAGGCAGTGCTTTTTTGCTCTGAAAATAATGAATGATGGTAGAGCTTATAAAGAAATACGAAATACTCCGCATTGATTTATACAATAATATGTATGAAGTATGAATATATACTTACATATACTCAACACTCAACATTTAAACATTCAACATTTACCGTTTACCGAATTTACCTTATTCATGCTAAAAGCTCATAGATATAGATAATAGATAGATGTTATCCAAAATAAAAACACGATTCGCTAACATTTGGGACCTGTAATTCCCAAAACAATAAACATAAATTGACGAATATTGTGAAAATGTGCAGTATGGTATGCGAACGTGTTTGGAGGATTGTGTGCATTTGAGTATATACAATACAGTGGCCAAAGCCAAAAGCTATCGAACGGACGCGTTAAACTTGTAAAAACGAACATGATGTTTATATGTACAATGTACAATGTACATACACAAAAATGCGATCCACAGGACCCATGTTCTCACATTCTGACGGTTTGAGCTGACAATGAGTCAAATTCATACTTATAACGTTTCCAATTCAACGATTATTATCACGGAACAATGGGGAATGAGGATGAAATTTCATTTGAAAAAAAAAGAATATTATTTTGCGAGATGGATTCGGTATTATTCTTATCCGCTGAGGTGGATAAAGCTTCTAAACAATGAAAGTATAATGCTCCATTCTCATAGACATTGATAAAAAAAAGAATGAAGGAAGAGGGAAAGAGAAAAATAAATCGCATATGTGTGTTAAACAAACATTAAACATGCTATAAATAGCCGTTAGGCTATTTGAAAGATCGTTCGAAAGAATGAAAAATCGCAAGTACACAATGCACAAACATTTTAAATGAAAAGCGTCCAAAATGGCAGGCATCGACCAACATTTCTATTTAACATTTTTGTTTTTTAAGCCCTTTTGCCTGAAAATATGATGAATATTTATTTATTGTAACATTCAACTGTAGGCTGCTAAAATCGCACTTTAACCGAAATCAGCTCTCAGCTCAAACATCTCATATTTCACCATAATCCATCGTCACAATCCCAACATGATATACATCCGACAGCATTATTATTATTATTGTGTTGTTGTCATAATTGTTTGGGGGTTAGAGTATATGTTTCGCAGATTGGCATCATATATCGTATATCATATACTCGCTCCAATTGGCACACAGGACAATACATAAACTCACATAGACGCTTCGATAAATTCATAATAATTTTATGCATCACTTTTTATCATATAAATAGCCGACTGAACCATTTAAATTCAGATAATACTTATAATAATTATAGCTTAATATCTCAACAATAATGAATAATGAACGATAATGCGATAAGTATTGCGGCTCATCCACAATTTAAAATTTGCTGTGGATTTAATTGTTGTTCCGTTTATATCTCTGACTTCGTTTTATTTTCTTACCGTTTTTTGTTTTTTTGTTTTGTTTTAATTTTGTTAAGTTTTCACGTTGAACATAAGTGGGCGAAAAGAAAATGTACTCAAATTAATGTGGCTAATAAAATTCACGCCATGAATACAAAAACTTTCGTCGAAAGTAAAATTAAACCACAAAAAAATAAAACCAACGGAACCAGATCGCTTTGACTTTTTGGATATGTAACGCTTCTTCATTTCAGCCGAAAAACGTCTCAACTATGAATGCTTGTTTGCATTTCATTTGTTTTGAGTTGTCTAGGCTCTACAATACAGCTCATTCCCAATATGAGTGTAAGTGTCTATGGAAACATGGGAATTGAAAGTTGCCAATATGGTTAAATACGCGGTACGATCATACATTAAATATTTTATGTGTGTGTGTGTGCCATGAGCCGAAAAACCGCATTAGTTTCAACCATTCCACAAATGAAGAAGAATACATTACGTCGTGAGTGTGTTGCCTTTCTTTTTTTTTTTGGTATTCCGTATTCGGTATTGCGGTTCCATTTATTACTGTTCCAGCACTAATTCGATTTGAGCTTTGAGCACCCAAAACAATTGAAATGCAATAACATTCGATTACATAGCGAATAAAATTTATTTTCGAATTTTTATGCGGCCAACCACAAATTTCATTTCATTTCGTATTTCGTACGTATTTCTTGTTCGGAATGTGGTCAAACTGTGTTGGATTCGGATATTGTTTGGCTGAAAAATGTGCAATTGTTTGCCCTGTATTCCATTTTCATTCAAATATTCATTATCTTCGTTGGGTCTTATTTGTCCGTCATTTTCTGCCTTTCATCGCGAAGCATTTTAAATATTTGGCTGTTGATAGTTGCAATGTATTATTCTGCACTGTGTAAGTGATATGCCGTAACGACTTTAAATTTATCAAAATACACCAGTTGACCTCAACTTGAAGCTGGATTCTCAAATTTCATTCATTGTTCATTTTGAATAACGAACCAAAAAAACCGGTTTTCTACCATCAAATTGTATCCATTCGAATTGAAATGATATGCAAGCAAGCTCGATTATTAATTGAAAATTTCGAGATTCCATTTTGTTAGCGTCATTTCTTTATATTAAATATAACACACATTCATCTCCGATGATTATCATTATTATTATTATTACCAAACTGAAGCATCAAATTCAAAACAAACACAAAAATGTTTCTCTGTTCGTTTTTCTGCATTTGTAGAAAACTTTCAAATTATTCAATTCTTCCATCTGTTTTTACTTTATCTTCAATAAAAATTTATTCGCCGGAATAAAGCTATTTTCTGTTTGTGTTTCGTCGATCAGATATTGAAGAAAACACTTCAATTTTTAGTTCATGTGCTGCTTTGAGCAAATGAAAATTGGAATGCAAACTAAGTGCATCTTTGTGGCTGTCAGCCATCTAATCTAACCACGTCGTTGGCTGCAAAATAACAAAATAATACAACTGATGACAAACAAAATTCCATTATAAATATTGATTCGTTAAGTGAGAGTGATTGCACAACTACATTTCCGTTGGAAGGAGAAATTATTAAAGAAGAAAATGTATGCGACGAAAAGTTCTTAAAAAACGTCAACTTATATCATGATAAACAGCAAAAACATTTGTCAAATTGCTAAGAAATCTGGTTGATAGAATTGGAAGCGGGAATACTATCACTTCATTTTCCCATCTGACATCCGACAAACCAACAACCTACACTGATAATGGTACTAGTTTTACTATACATACGTATAAAGTTCACGGCAGCTGTTTATTTTGCTCGCAAATCAAAACCATGTTTGTATCCTCCAATGCAAAATGAAAATTGATAATTTAGAAAATTCGTTTTTGTTAATTTCTTTTTTCTTCGCTTCGAATGAAAAATGAATCGAAGTGAACATTGTTCAATAAGCAACAACGAAAAAGGTCCGATAGAGCAAACAATAAAAGAATAGGGGAAGAAAGAAAAACGATTTTAGAAAATTAACTTTTCAATCAAATCAAATGAATTGTTCGGCTGAATACTGAACACTGAACACTCAGATAAAAAATAGCGAAATTCGATCGATAAATCCGAATTCCAAACCAAAAGCGAAGGTAATTTCATTTTAAAGATGGTCAACACTAAATGCTAAACATATTGCCTAAAAATTATTAATTGTACTAAACGATTACATTTCCGTTGTTGGAGATTCAGTTTTCAAATTTTGCCAGTTTCATTCGAAATCTTTTTCTGTCTACGGCAATGGTGTATTCGAATTGATGTTCATATGCCGATGGAAGTTTAACATTCCAATTCAACTCACTATGAGCTTTGAATTCATTCGGAACGAGGTATTTAATGAACAACAATAATAAATTCCATTCAGTTGGCATGAAATATAACGAAATGAAAAAATGGAGCGAACCAAAGGAATGAATGTCTGATTTTGCTTCTTTTTTCTTTTCTTTTTTTTGGGACGTAAAACAGACTGAACATTGTTCAGTGAACAACATGACACAAACATGGTCATTATTCATTCCCGAAAACGATCAAGTTATTGAAAATTCAATGAATCACTGGAACATTTTGGCTGGTTAATCGATTAACCTTAAAATTTGCAATTAAAAAAAAATAGCCTACAACCACAGCAATAACGACAATTGAACAGAGTAAACAAATCTAATGAGATGCATGCTGATTTCCATTAATCGTTAATAAACCAACTCAACCATTGAACATGAGCAAATCGAGAAAATTAAATTCATCACATTTAATCGACTTTAATTGAATCCAAAACGTAAAATTGTTAATAGATGACCAATGGGAGAGGATAGTTAGGTAGGTGAAAAGGGCCAATATACCACAAACGAATCACCGGATTGAATTCTATGAAATTTTTGCATGAAATGGATTATTATTAGTTTAATTCTGATATACATTCAGTAGCCTTTACACATGTACGACACACTTATGAAGCGTCACAGCCGTAAGTGTTTCGTTCGAACGCAGAAGTTTGTATTCGTCCAGCGTTATGTATGCAAAGGCTACTGAATCAAATATTGAAATTTTAGCCGATGATATTCAAATTCTAACCTTATAGTTATTGGAATTGAACTAACAATAATCCGTTTCATGAAATAATTTCACACAATTCAATCTGGTGATTTTTGTGCGTGCAGACAAATGCATAGTGCATAGACTGATGGATGTGTTTTTAATAAGTTATTCTATTTAAAATTCAAAAACGATTGATGCAAATATGCAATTATTTCGATAATTTATGTGCAAATATGGAAATTCTTGTGCATTGAAACAAATTTATGCTATGGCTAAACTGATGCAAATAAAGGATTCTGTATTCTCATATAAATTTTTGCGCCAAATATTTTTCAACAATAAAAACTACGTTTAAACAAGCACTTGAAAAATGTCCACACCAAACAATATCAACAAAAAAAGAGCAATTCAAAATTATAACGATTCAACGATGAAGTTCGATGGTTTTCAGGTGATGAATCGATGCATCCCAATGCAATGCTAAATCCCAAATACGATTCTCTTCAAACTGATTAAATAAATATAACTGGGGTTTGAATATCTAAAAATTGAATACACATCAATTAATGGGCCCAATTGGATACAAAACTGGAGTCAAATTGTGAATTTTCATCGTTAAATCCGAATTTAATTTTAAATGAATGAAATGTTCAATGAATGCTCACACACACATTTATTAAATTAAATTATGATATAAAAGTAATGGATTTACCAAAGTAAAATTTAAATGATTATTATGTCATAGGCTACTTTAAACCAATAAGTGTTAATTCAAAAATAAAATTTATTCTTTTTAATATTGCAAAAGAATAAGATCGTGTATTTTTTATTATTTTTTTTTTTTTTGAATTTCAATTATTTCATTGTATTTTCTCTCATGCATGGAACATTTAGGCCAGCCCTACAAGTAAGTATTAAATGGAACGTGTTGAAATTGAAAAGCTTCACTTTAATCATCATCCGTCTTTTGGGAGAAATTTTCATTCAGACACGTGTGCACTCCAATATATGTAGTCTATTCACTGTTAACATTTTTAACAGTTTGCACATTTTCAATTCCTTTCACTTCCATTTTTCAGCTTTCAGTAAAAACCAGAGGTACAACCGTCACTTGAATGGTATTAGATAAAAATTTGAGTCCCCGTACCTACGTGGTTTGAGCCAAATTTTTTTTTCTCCGAAAAATGTAATTTATGTCTTCCATAACGTTATATGAAAAGAAGATATCAAAAGAAAAAAACTAGCGAATTAACTTGCACTCATAGGTAGAGGTGTACATTGCACTGTGCACCAAATACTCAAATTTTTTCGCATCATTCAATCATCGGTTTTGCCTCTGAGTTAAACATTAAATCATTTTCATTCTATTGCCATTTCATCAATAGCTTAACTTGACCATCGAGCTGGCATCTCCATCCATCTTTTCGCTTCATTTTCAACACATATTCGTACCAACTTTTATTTTCATTAGTATTTTAGTTTGGTTTTCGTACGCTAACTCCGTTGTTTTTCCCGTTTGTTTTGAAGCAATAAAAAAAAAAAGTTCATTTTGCGTTTCATTCTGTAGCACAGCCAATGACAAACAGAGAGCAGCAAAGTGTTGCCACTAAAAAGTTTAGTAAAAACCGAACAAACTTCTCAAATTGACGGCAATCATTCAATATGTATTTTGTGCCACAGACACTCTGGCTATATCATAATAGCATAATATAAATGACGCAATAAAAAGGTTTTTTAAATGTTAAATGATTGCCATATTAGGCTACATCGGAAGCATGATAAAAATGTCATGACGAAAAGAAACTGAAAATGAAGGGAGAGGGGGGGGGAAAAAAATAAATCAACACTTTTACAAACTGCTCGATGAGCACGATGATGACAACGACATCGACATCGACACCACCAACACCGTTACATACGAAACGAAGAGAAAAATGTTGGAGCCGTGAATGGTAAATGCTGCTACTGTTGTACATTATATTATAAAAGCAATATACGTATACTATATAAATATTGCCAAATGGAGAAAAGCAAAATGAAATAATAATAATAATAATAATAACAAAAGAACGCAGAAGAATAAAAAATAAAAATACAAAAGAACGAAAAACTTGCGACAACTATGACATTCAGCACGTTACAAAACGTTTTAATATATTGCTGAGCATCGGAATTACGAAGGAACTGATGAAGAGCGAATAAATTGTTAAACATTTACAAAAACATGTAAATGATGTGGATAATCCGATCCACCCTCGCCTCAAATTCATGGTTTCCCTATATCGAGTATATTTCGGTATTCATCATTCACCATTCAAATGCGATTCATCATTTTTACGTTATGGCGCATTGAGTTATCTCACATATTCAAAGAATTAAATGAGATGTCAAGAATGATGTGCCTGATGATATGTTACATTTTGCTTTTATTTCATTCCGTGCGAAGAAAATAGAAAACGTCTGAAAGATGAATCATAAATGAAAACACAAATAAAGACAAACTTAATGAAAACATACAAAAGAATGAACGAAAAAAAAAATAGAGGGAAGACCAAGATGCAAAATAAGTGATTCCAAGTTTCAAAGCAAGCCGCATCACATTTCACAAACGCGCCTTAAATTCTCGAACCATGCTTTATCGAAAAGCGCAACCAACGGAAATTTATTATCAAAATAAATAATAATGCATGAATAAATACTTCAACGTGGCGTGTGTTTTTGTGTACGTGTGCACATTTTATTTCATACAATACAATACAATACACCTTTCATGTCCCGGTGGTGCAATCAACCAAAATAGCAAAGTTCATATACATGCTGGTGTCCCTTCGATTGAATCTTATCAGATGTAACATCGAACGCTTTCTATGATCTGCGATGCATTCATCGGTTTAATTCGACATCAGTCGAATTCATTGCGTTTTAATGTTTTAAATTCCAGTTTTTTTTTTGTACTCAGAAAATGATAGTCGAAACAAAAACATTTCGCAAAAAGAGTCTGCAACTGAAATCCGATTATTCTAGTTTTCTTTTACCATTATTTCAATTTCTTTGGTTTGAATTTATTCGTTTTTCTCATTTTGTGCTGGTTTTGAGCTCATTTGAATGGCACAATTTTTTCGGTTTGTTGGAAAATTTATCGCTTTTTATTTAGCTTTCATTGTGTTGCTGTTGATGTTGCTGCAACGATTCTACTGACGAGCGAATGAAGACAATGAATGAGCCAATCTATTCAAATGCAAATGTAAAACAAGATAATGTAAGCAGTAAGCAGTAAGCAGTGGCAGAAAAAGATTAAGTCCACTCAATCATAATGTAAGTAGGCTGAATGGTTAGGAATTAATTTCAATAATAATAATTATTATTATTATTTTTTATTGATTTAAATAGCAGTGAAACTGCATACGATTACATGTTGAGTTCAGGGATGAGCACAAAATTTATTTTGTTTATTGTTCATTTAAGTGAATCATAGTTCTTTTTTCGTTATTCTTAATTTCATTGCTTCATTATAAAATGTAAGCTTTATGTTTTTCATTTTCAAATTGTTGCTATGTGTCTGAAAATGCGACAAGCACGCAAAAGAATTCACAATGATTGAATTGATTCGATTTCGAAGATGGAATTTAAAATTCTGAGGTTTGTAACAGAGAAATTTAATGTGTTCAAACTCAATAATTAAAATGTAGAATGCTCTCAAGGCGGATGTCGAATGAAATAAATATGACCTAGTAAATAATCATTCCAACGAAAATACAAAGAATTATTGAATGATGTAATTAATGTGTATTTCGAAATATGATGACAACATCAAAAAGTAAAACATTGAATTATTCAGTTTAATGCTGAAATCCGAAATCAGTATTCAGTACATAAAACAACAATGACACCTACATATGATTCGCAAAAAAAGCAGCCTTAATGCCTTACATTCCGACTGAAATGTTGGTTTTCGTTTTCATTTGTTATCATTTTTATTTTTACATCACAATCATGAATTCATGCATTGCAATGAAAAGGTGAATATTTGATTCTTATTGTGTATTGTGTGTGTGTGTTTTTTTTTCTCCTCATGTGTCAACAAAAATTAACGAATCATTGAAATTGATTCAATCATATTTTGTGGAGCGCTGTAATTTTTATTTTAAAAGACTTATCGAACGCATAACGAATGGAATTTTTGAATTTTGGAAAAAAAACAAGGGCGATAAGGAAAAAAACGGCAGCAACATGGGTATCAACAACACGGTTAAAACGGGAAAATGATGTGATGATGTGGTGAGAATAATGAAAACAGAAAATTGAAATAACTTTTTAAATGGGAAATGGGAAATGGGAAAACTGGTGAATGCTGAATGGTAAATGGAGAACGATGTACGGTGTACGCTAGACAAAATTTCGATTATTTCTTTTCTTTTCCTTTTTGTTGCTTGTCCCCATTATTATTTGTTTATATGTCAAATGGCAGTTATATGCCTTTCTTCGTCTCAAATTATTTGGATTAACACGAAGTATAAAAAAAAAAATGTGTTCCATTCAATCATTTGATTTTCGCCATCAACTTGTGTGATCGAAGCGAAAGTAAATTCCTTTATGAATCAGTGTATTCATACTACTATTCAGCATGCCAACCGCCACAGCATAAAACGTTTATCAACTTCAGATAAGGCAGACACTCGTGCTGCCTCGCCAAACGAACGTTCGTTTTTCTTTATTTTTATTGTCGTTTTGCTCTTCTGGAAAGAAAGAAAAAAAAATCGGTTCACTGTTTATTTGAGTTCATTCTCTTTGACTTTGTATTTTATATTACGAAGGAAAAGAAAACGATCCACAGGGCGAAAGAGGAAGAAAGAGGGCGCCGATAGAAGTTAACTTTCAGTAGAAATGGAAATCCATTGAGATTATTACAAAAATCAATAATCGAATTTATTGAACAAATTATAAATATAATCGCTTTCGATCGGTTTTCGGAAATGGCATGATTTTGCTGAAATCATGGCACATATGTGCGCCATTCATCTCACTTCTGTTTGTATATACGATGGGCGATTTGGAATTTGGAAAAGTTTTTCTCACACTCGGTCTATTGGTCTATCTCTCTCTCTCTCTCTCTGTCCCCCATTTTTCTCGTTCTTCACACATCGATTTTGATTTAATTTTATTTTTTTCATTCAAAAGACGCCAAATTGCCAATAATAATAATCATATAACCAATAATCATTGGTCTCAGCAAATCGCATATCGCATGCATGCATGTTCTGTAATGGTTCGATTTTAATGCCATCAGCCAACGGAGCAAACAGTGTTTCCTCGTTATTTTGGTTTGCTTTTGTTATTTTCAAAACAGTTTGCCACATTGCATTCAATTGAGGCTAAAAAAAAAGAAGATATTTTTCTACGTTCATACGATTCATTCGGAAAGAGTATGTGTTTGAATTGGTCGGATATTTCGCACAACGAACATCACAACTGTATGCGTATAGACTAAGATTATTAGCTTTATCGTAACATTTATAACGAACAAACGAATGTTTGCCAAACAATAAACTGTGTGCCATGATTTTTTGTTTTTTTTTTTTGTCTTTCTTCTTCCTTATCATTTTCCAAATAAAATAGCGATATTTTCACATTTTTGGATTTTCATCCAATTCGACAATGTCACAATGCGAACATAGAATAAAACTATATTGTATTATTCAATAATATGCTTTTGAATGGTAGTCATAGTTGAATATCATGCATCAGTCATCACAAAATAATGAACACAAATGGATACACGTACAGCTGCTAATCAAGTTTAGATGTTGCCTCATTCACAGACATGGGATCCCATTTCA
Source organism: Mayetiola destructor (assembly GCA_000149185.1). Classification (NCBI taxonomy): domain Eukaryota; kingdom Metazoa; phylum Arthropoda; class Insecta; order Diptera; family Cecidomyiidae; genus Mayetiola; species Mayetiola destructor. The sequence continues at coordinate 6,310,826 of GL501517.1, forward strand.
AGATTAACATTCGTTTTATGTGTGAGATTTTATTTCGAAAAAATTGTCACAGCGAATGAAGAGAAAAGAAATAAATAATATGTACAATACACATTCACAAAACACAGCAATAAAAATGAAAGCGGCGCCCGACGATTCATGAGGACAAAGGATCATTGCTAAATAATAAGTAGAATGAATGGTGCAAAACGCACTTTACTATCGTTCGTTCGTTCGTTCGTTGGCCATTGGTCTTACTTCTATGGTTGATTTTGCATTTGCGAAATCTTGCATCCAACAAAATAATAAGTCTGTTGACACATAACATTGTATTTTCATTTCAGTTTGAACTTATCTTTTCATTGTGTACGATTTGGATTTTAGATTTTATTTTGAACAATATTTATGTTTGCAATTTAAATGAATTCACAAACTTTGTATACAATGATCTATAGATATATGTAGAGCTTATTTTTGGACATGAACATCATTTGGATGCTACATCATAAAACCTCACGGCCAACTAGATAAACATTTTTATTTGTTGTTGTTGTTGTTGTTGCTGTTGTTTGATTGGTTAGTCCATCAATCGGTTGCTGCGGCTAAATGATCTAGTCCCGATTTGATGAATCGAATTTATTTATGAAAATGAAATGCTCATTGCTCATCATAATTTATAATTCTGAATTCATATTGACGGTGAGTGTGAGCCAATAATTTATTTATTAAGTGAATTTCCATTCAATAGTTGGTGCGATATATTCATATGAAAGCACAAAAAAAAAAACATTTAATCATCATTGCGAACAATAGGAAATATATTTGTAATCAATCAATTTATATTCGGAGCATGTACTTCATTATTGGGAACATTAAAAGCGTTATTTGTATGCGGTCGCAAATAGCCAAACTTTTTGATTGAGAAATAAACATTTGCGGAATTTAAATGTAAATTCGATTTTCATTTTGAAAAGAATATTAGATTCATTGCGTAAGCTGCTGCCATTTGCCGTTGCCGTTACCACTGCTAATACATCCTAAATAGCTAGCATCAATATGTACATCAATATGCATGATTTTTGGTAAAGTTTCCTTTTTTTCAATTTTCGATTCAAAAGCTTTAAAAAGCCCAGGGAAAACTTTACTTTTGTTGAAGCTCTGATGCTTTTTCCATCGCAAGTATCCTGACATTTTGACAAATGTGCCCTCTTTGGGCCGGATTGCATTCCAATTGTTCGCATCAGTTTGTATACATATATGTATGTGTGCGCATGATGGCACACTAAAACATCTTATTCAAATTGCCAAAGAGTACGTATGCCATAAAATAAATTCACCACTCATACATGCATTGTGCACGTTAAACATACAAATGCGATGCGTGTGCGCAATGACACCACCACCGAATGATGGAAAATGAAATGGAAAATTTTCGGTGATAACCGCGCTTCAGCAGTTCGATAAACGCTCCGAATGGTTTAAGAAGGCACATCCGATCAAAAAAAAAAAAAAAGAAAAAGTGTTAGAATCAACGCAATTGTTTGTTGATTTATTTTTAACCAAAAAATTTGTGTAGAAAATAGAAAATTCCGATTTTATCGAAGCAATTTTAATGAAAACGAGTTAGACACAGGAAATATTTAAACAGAATTTTATAATAAAACACTTCAATCGAAACAAGAAGCACAATCCAATCGAGCTTACGTGTTTTACATGGTTTAAAAATAGTTGAGAGAGAGCGAGAAAGAAAACAAAAAACAGAAAGTTATTCCCCATATAATCAAGCTATTTCAAAATTTCGTGTATTTTTAATCGAAATAATCATTGTTTGATGTGTTCATTGTTCATTTGAAATATTTTGGTTACGAAAAAGACAGAAGAGTTTCGAACATAAAAAAACATTTCCAATCTGAAATCGAAACAAATCGCCAAAGAAATTTTTTTTTTTTCAAAATTGTTTCGGAGTGCAATTCAGTTGAGTAGGATTTGCCTTTTGGTGAGTATGACAATTCATTTTGAATCAATTTTTTGAGATCAAGTTCATCAATTTATAATTTTATTCTTCCCTCAAACAACCCTCTGGCCATCCGTATGTTTAATGCGTAGTATTTTTCTTTTCTTGTTTTTGTGCAGCCCTTTTTACCTTTTTCATCTTAATGTTTAGTTTCGTTTGGGATTTCATTATTGTTTTCATTTTGCTTTTGTGGTCGATTCTGCAAATATTTGCGCATTTTTTCTTTTCTTTTTTTCATTCAAATCGATTAACATGTCACATTCCATCACATGTACTTATGCATTGTAATGTCGTCGTTTTCCATTGAAATTGGTGCGTTTTTTTGGTCGCAATGTCGGCGCCAAATGGATCTAATGATAATAAAATGAACGAAAAATGAGAATCGGTCATTGTTCGTGAGATTTGATGACATTTTCTTTCGAAAAATTGAAAGAAAAAATGTGACATGATTTGGATACTGAACTGACACGCGACAAATAAACACACCAAATAATAAATGCTGAAAATTTATTTTCTTTTTAATGCGTCGTCGTATTCTCGTTCACGCACAGACGCACACACACACACACACACACACACACAAATACACTACAATCTCATTCATTTTCATTATTCGCGTCGTTTTTGGAATCATATATGTTCATCGAGTCGCCATATCTCAAAAATTTTTTTTTGGCTTTCTGTATATTCCCAAGTTTACATGGTAAAATTACATGGTAATCATTCAATACAAAAGAAAAGAAAAGAAAAGAAAATTAGTTTTCACACATACATAATACACGTGCACACACACACACACATAATACATATTCAACATTGTAGCACATGCCAACGATATATACCGTTATATTATCGTAACCATAATCTTTACTGCTTTTTAGCTTACGATAAAATTCAAAGCCATCAATCCAATTAAATAAAAAGTGCTTTAATCAATTAAAATATGTAACAAAAGCTTAATGCACAGCTTCATCTTCTAGCCTTTATTTCAAATTATTATTTATTTTTATATTGAAAGAAAAAAAACACAACAGAATAATATCAATTCTTCAATTTATTTTATCGTATTCTTTTCTCTATTTTCTATGTGTTTGTGTGTCTCTTCTCTGCTGTCGAATCAAAATCTCTCAACTCTTCAGCCTTACAAATTAGAAAAAAAATTAACCACTTCAACAGAACAATTAGAAATAAATACATCAACCACAACAGTCTATTTGCTATTTGATTACCTGCGGACCGAACTTACATCCAGATATAGAAATCGAAATCTTTTGAAAGTGATCGAAAAGAAAAACATAAGAAAAAAAAAAATAAACCAAACAAATTATCACAAAACTAGTAACACAAAAACCAACAAAAACCACAACAACAAAAATTAGCTCCAGCTCAAAATAGAAGAAGACTAACAAAAAACGAAAATCTATTTCATTCATGGCTCCATTTAAGTTTAAATTTCGGATGGGCAGTGGTTCGCGAAGTATATCACAAGAGGTTGAAGAGCCCGTACAACAACCATTACTATTACGCCAAACAGCTATCAGAGGCAGTAATACAACACTTAATTCAGAATATAATAGCATGAGTGCGAATAACGATCAACACAATCTATTGCCAAACAGATCCGATGAAGAAACAGGTAAAAGAAAATCCATTTTATAAATGTCAAATAATAATAATGATCTGAAAAATATGAGAAATGAACAAAATGGAAAAGCTTTTAAAATTGAAATTTTGCACATGTTGAACTGATTATTTTTATAATTAAATAAATAATGCACACTTATCGAGTGTTGCGAGGCTGCGAGGTAGCGATACGAAGAGAGCGAAAGCATCAATTGCTTTTGCTGCATTGAATAAATTAGAATTGAATTAATGTTGAGAATAAATATGAGATGGTTGTTCGGCATTGGCGGTCGACAGATAAAATTTATTCTCGGATTTATTTAGGTTATGTTTTGAATGAGAGTTCAAGTGAATTGTGTCATATTTATTCTCGTTTAATCCAATCAACTTAACCCAAAATTCAATTATTCCAGCCTAAAAGTTCCATACATTTATTTTATTGCTCATTTAGGTTACGAAAATCCAACCGCTATGAGAAATATTCTGCATGCGCATTATTATCAAGATATACAAACATCTTCGCCAAATTCAACATTTTCACGGAGGGTAAGTTTGGATCCACATAACACATGACCATTTTTATCATTGGACTGATTTTTCGAAATTTTAATATTCAGAATCAATTTCAAACGGATTCAGAGGGAAATATAGCGCCCGGTTCAAATACAAATCCATCCCAATCGAATGATAATTTAATTGATTCAACAGCCGGCTCATCCGATCCATTATTTGCGAATAAAAGCCTTGAACAAATCAATTTGGGTAATTTCATGATTGTATTAATTTCTGTTGTGCGTTTTTTAAATTTTATTATTATTTGTTAGAAGATGATGCAACAACAGCTTCGATGAATGACGGTGAACAAATGTGTTCATCCAGCTCAACCATAGACAATCAGAATAATTATAATGATGATGATGAATGGAATTCGCACATCAATCGATTAGAATTTGATGACATGTCCTCACAATTAGACGGAATAATCAGTAACAAAAATTCGAAAAAAATTTATAAAGCCGTTGCAAAGGAATGGGGTATTACATGTAAGATGTCCGAACAGTGCCGTTGCTTCGACTGTCAAGGAAATTATTTTGATTGTGAATATGATGAGGTGAGTTTGATCAGACCAGTTAACCATGAGTGAATTTTATTTATATATGAGTTATTTTTATTTATTATTGATGAGTCGAATTCAATTTTCAGAATCAGAAATCGGACGGTGGTTTGGGGGCCAGTGCGCCAATGTTTTTGCATGAAATGATGCATCAATCAGCATGCACAATTCTTTAAATCCAACTAGAAAATAATGGGAATAAAAACAATAGGAATTAAGTCTTTGTCTATCAGTGAAATAATTATCGCTGAATGGAGTGACAATGAGAATTAAATGTTAAAAAAGAACAACACAAAAACAAAACAAAAAAAAATGATATTTTAACATTCCTCTTTCCAAATGAATACCGAAAACCACGGATGAAACTATGGACTTTTCCATAATGGACATCAGTCGAAACAAGGGTCTAAATGATCACAAAACGACATCGAAACGACACGGCCAAAAGGAGAAAAAAAAAGAATCAAGGAAACATACAAGTAAAATAAATAAATGAAAAATGAATGAATAAATGTAATATATTTTAACAGCCCATATTTTTATGTAAGTGAGAACATTGGACAAGGACCATTGGTACTCATCTGTGTCAACACATCAATGTGTTATTTGTGTTTTTAAAATGTGAGATGCACTTCTGAACAAATTTAAAATTCAAATTTTTAAATTGAATAAATCAAAATAATTATACCTTACGAATTGAATGTGGGAAAAATGAAGAATTATGGTTATTTTGGGCCTATTTCATCCGAATTAAATTGCAAAGTTTGTTTTTTCTTCTCCGAAATCGAATCAACGGGAAACAAAGAAGAATAAATTCAAACGGTAAATGATTTTTCAAATTGCGATCAATTAATGTTTGAAGAAACATTAGCAATGTTTCACCTAATGTTAAATTATTGCCCGAAAAATAAATAAATAATCAAATTTGAAATTCTTGTTCGAAATGATTTACAAAAAACGAAAAAACGAAAAAAGAATCAAATTTCATCAAATCCGAAACGCCTAAGCATTGATCATTATTGTACAACCAAATTCGGTTTTGTTAAACAACATAGAAAATGTTTTTGAAATTTATTTTGATATTCTCTTCGATTTTTGATATTTTCTTCTCGATTCCTTTTGAGAATTACCATTTTTTGCTACTTCATTTTTTTTTTTCATTTATTAAAATCAAAAAAACAAGAAAGAAATCATTTGTTGATAATAAATCTAACTGCAGCAACAGGAAAAAAATTTCTATCGGATGACTGGGTCGTAATTTAATAACAGATTTGATTTAAGCTTTCTCTTCATCGAGGAGATTCGAAGATTTAAACATCAAATTTATTTCGAATTTATACTCATTTTAATAAAACATTTATAGATGCATCGAAATAATTGGTCTTTTCTTGTTCCTCATTTCTCATCGACGTCCTGCAAAATAAAACGATGAAAAATTGAATCGAATAAAATTTAAACTGAGATAAAAAAAAAGAAAGCACAATTTAGTTGATTTGAATTTTTATTATGTATCCGTTATGCACATTTATATTTAATTGTTAATTTTATTTATTAATTTGTTTTTTATTTCCAGTTGCTGTTTATGGTTGTCCATCTTTTACTTTTCCATTTTTATTTTTACTTCAAAGTGTCTCTGCTTTACGAATGGTGGAATTTAAAATTAGGTTATGGGAATCAGTCTTCAATTAATGCATCGTTGAATGAGCTTCGATGCCCAGAGTGAAAAAAAACTCATAGAGTCAAAGCTCACGTCATCGATAATAATCTGAATTTGGACTGTATTTGTGATTGGTGATGATGGTTGTTTGTTATTGTGTTTGAATGATTTTTATGTGTATTTTCTGTTAATGATTTATTGTGCAATTTGCAATTTGATAGAATGATCGATTCAATATTGGTTGTGTAGTGTGTTATTTCTGGCCATCTTCCTAATGCTGTTTCTTAATTTTTTTTCTTCCTTTTCTGTCAATTGGTAATTCATAGCACATTAAAATTTGTGGAACGTGAATATTGATTATTATTTGAATATATATTTTAATTTCTGTTATTCCTTAAATTGTCATCACTCGTGGAGAATCGTATACATTTTCAAAAGTTGAAGTCTCTTTCAATAGCTCAATTGTCAGCGAATTATTTATTTTATTAATTTCTTATGAATTTTCTTCCATGGTAAAATGCAATGCATATTAATTTGGAATGGAATTTAAGTTTTTTTTTTCACGTTGTTTCCGATAGTTTGAGTTCTTTTCTAACAAAATTCATAAACCTAAAAATTATTATTATTTTTGTTCTGTTTTTTTTTTTTTTTCTATTTCTCCAATTAATTTTCTAAATCGAAATGTTTCTTCTTATGCTTTTTTTGTTCTTTTTTTTCATTTTTCAATTTAACGCTTGCTGATTACAACCGTCCAAGAGCTTTTTATAACCATTTTTTTTCTTCTTCGATCTCAACTACGTTTCGCTCTGAATGACTCCAGCAATTCAATATAAAGGTATACAATTGTTATAATTTCGTTTTTTTTTTCTTTCAAAACTTTACAAAGTTTCTCAACTTAAAGTTTGAATTTTTGCACATTTCAGTAGCAATTTTAGGTCACGTCAATGCTATATTTATACCACAAACTCTGTCCACTTTCAATTTCGATTGAATTCGATTTGAATTCTGATTTTTTTTCTCTTCATTTTCTATCTTATTTATTTAATTTATTCATTTAATTTTCTTCTTTTTTTTTTAATTTTTTGAATTCAATTGAATTTCGTATACAAATTTAAGTCTCTGAATGATCCTTTTGCATTCGGGATGCAATTTTTTTTTATATATGTATATTTATATGCATATTGTTATGCACCTAACATTATGAGAAATTGGAATTGTTTTAATTTCGAAACAAATGGTGTGTGTCTTTGTCAGCGTACGACTCACACGGATTTTATAAAACCCCAAAATAAAAGAAGAACTTGTGTTCACTGTTCACCGTTGCTTAAATAGACATTTACAAAATTTCCTGCAGCAACCGAAAAATTTAATTAGGAAATTTCATATCACCAATTTCAATGGCTACTCCCGAATAAAAGCTACAACTATATTTTTTTTTCTTGAAAAATAAAAACGACGAATTTGACACACATCCACTCAAAATCGTAATGTAAACAAGCGAAAACGGGAATGTGATGAAATGTTTCATTCCTCCACCAAATGGGTTTCCTTTTCCGGATCCTATTTTATTGTGTGGCCGTGTCATTTCTTATTCTGTTTTTCTTTTCCTCTCTATTGAGTGTCTATAATCCTAATGAACGATTACTCAGTTTTGTTACAACTATAAAAAAAAATGTATGATGGCGATTGTTATTTTTTGCCGTTTTTGCCGATTTCTCGCCGCATTTTGTACCGTTTCCGAATAACAAAATCCACTATAGCTATTCAATTGCGCTATTCCCGTCAATACATTTGAGTTTTTTTCTCTGAGCTCAGGAAAAAAAAAACATTACAATCGCATTGAATGCTCTCTTTCCTCATCATTTTACATTAATATTTAATATTTAATATTTATGCTAATTTAAATGGAATCTCTCAACGTTTTTCTTTTAATTTTTCTTTACCCACTGTGTGTGTTTACGTATACGCTCTACAAATGTCATTTGGCATAATGAGGACGAAACAAACTAAATACAGTTTTATTTTTTTCATATTTCATTTTTCTTTGTTTTTGTGTAAAACGGAAAAACAAATCTCGCGCACAAATTTTCGATTTCTCAATACATTTTCCCTTAATATTTTCTTACATTTCGAATTATATGTATGTATGTGAGCTTTTACAGATTGCGACGCGCAAATCTGCTCGCTTCCGAACATTTATCAGAAACAAAATGGAAAAAGGTTTAGTGCTGACACGAACCCGATGGTTTTTAATACACGGAATTGTGATGATCATAGTTTTGATGTAAATATGGTATGGAATTATTTAATTCGGATGCACGTCTTCGTAATGCAGCTATACTATGTCCTCGCCAAACATCTTCATCGTTACCGCCATTCGCACCATTGCCATTTAAATGGGCATTATTGTTGCCTACATTGCCATCTGTTGTTTGACAATTATTGTTAACATGATGATTCGTGCCTTGGCTACCCTAAAATGTTCAATAGACAAATATTGTAATAAATTATATTAACTTTTAGTTAATTTTCGGTTAAATCATTTCATATTCAATATTATTTTGAAATAATATGATTGATGAAAATTCAAAATAAAAATAATGCTCAGAAAAAAAAAATAATTCTATTACGTGTTTTCACTGTATGCTGTGAAACGCATACAACAAACGCTTCGCATTCGAATGTCAAATTTACAAAAAAAGGAGACAAAAATAAAAAAACAAACACATAAAAACACACATAATAGAAGATAGAAATAGAGATATAGCGGAGTTTGCTCATTGAAAGCCATACGAAACAATTTCATACACTTACCAATTGATCCGAATTGTTTTCATGACTGGAATTGTTGTTTTGATGATTTGCATTGGCAAGAGGCGGAGTCGACGATGAGCATGCATTTATATTGGGCGGAGTTGAAGTTGGTGAATTACCAGAGCAACCGATACCGCTCACAGTATGCTGGTACATCATTGAATCGCCTGGAAAATAATAGAAAAATACACACATTGTTTCAAATCAAAGGATTCAGCTACCACCGAGTGGATCATTTTTTGGTTGGAAAATATTTTTTACACAGAATAATAACTGTAATTGTTCAATCCGTTTTTTTTTCGTTGTCGTTTTCAGTCATGTGCTTCAAACATGTAAGTGGAATCAGTTCGTCGAAGCAAATATACGGAATCAATTTTTTCTTGTTCTGTCGATTTGTTGGCGGTTTTCTCACGAATTAATTTTAGCGGAAAATCTGATTATGATTGGAAGAAATTGCAATGCATACGATTTGAATGTTGAATTTTTGCGAATTTTCATTTCAAAGAACATCGTTCAATGTTCAGCTAATTTGGAATTGTTGTCGACATCATTCAATGTTGTCATTACGTTTCATATTTTCATTTATTTTTTCAAGCCATCGAATGAACTCATCGATTTAATAAAAGAAAAAAAAACTGATGGCCCGTACAGTTGGGAATCCGAAACTAAAAAAGTGTCAACATCAAATCGAAGATGAAAAGTTGAAAATATTTTTTTATTTTTTTTTTTGTTTGTATTGACATTTTTAGTTTCGCAATTATTTCTTTGACAAATGGATACAAAAGGAAAAAAAATCGAAATGGAAAAAAATATACGAAAAAAAAAAACAGTGAAAAATTAGAAAAAAAAAAATGAACCATTCACTTCTTAGCCCACGATGTCAAATATCAATTAACACTTCTCAACCATTCGGAATATCATACATTCTAATTGTCAAATTTCGTTAAAGATTGAAAAAATTTCATTTAATTATTGTTTTCTTCCACCTTCCACTTCACTTTCTGTATTTATTTTTTTTTTTTTTTTGCCTTTGTCCACAACCAAAAAAGAATGAATGGACATTGGACGAAACGACAAAATGTCTCGAAAATACTGGGGTTTTTTTTTCTTCTTCTCAGATACGATTCGTGCCGATATGTTTTCACAGATCCATACAATTCACGAAAATCACGATGCTGAACAAATGGAATGGATTAGCAATGTATTTGAATCGTTGTTAAGACTTTACACTTATTAAAACCAAATGAACAAAAAGAAAAAAAAACAGCGGCAGTCCGAACGTAAAAGCGGAAAACCAAGAGAAAAAAAACAACACATTTTTTGAATAAATATTTACCGATCGTGACTGATAAATTTAAATTTTAAGATGAAGGAACGTATGATAGTAAAGTGAGAGGATGAAAAGATAAATGGCACCGTCACCGAAAATAATAAGAAAGAAAAAAACGAATGAATCAATTCATAAACAACTACTACCAACCACCGATTTTAACCATTCCCAATAGAATTCTACATTACATCTATCACAACTACGATTCATTTTCAACAACAATAAGAATTCGCAATCGAGATAGTCTTTGTGATTTTTCCAGGTAATCGGATAATTTAGATGGTCTATTTTTGGAAGCGATCATTCATCGCAATCGAAAATGATCTTTCAATGCTTCCACTTTTCTTATGTTTTCCTCTTCTTTTTTTGTCGATTCCAATACAATAAATATAAATTATGAATTTACTAAAAAAAATACGAAACGAAAATAAATTAGATAAAAAGATAGCGACAAAATATCATATTTGTCCGATAATTAATATCTAAAGTCACGACTCGTCTATCGATTTTAGCTTCATCTTCGTTTCGATTCATTTCTATTATTGTCTGAGGTTGGCAATGTAGCGGGTCATTTCACAATAAGAAAAATGTCAATTCGAGGTTTATGGTTGATGCAACAGCAATAATAATAATAATAATGGAATTGTGTGACATTGACAACGTACTATTATTAGGACATTGAAAATGTTTAAGAGCTGAAATCACAATGCCGTTGTCGAAAAACAAAACCGAAAAATGTCTCACCCAATGCATTTAGTCCATAATGTTGATAGCCTCCAGTGCCCATTGATGATATATTTATTCCCGAATTTAAACCGCTATTTATTGACGAAGAGAGTGAGGTTGATTGATTTAGCTGACCGAAACCTTTTGATTAAGCATTTTGGTTAGTTGTGTGAGTTTTGTGATAGAATAAAATTAGGTTAGTTGTTTGTTAATTAATTGAAGGCGTCACTCAATACATATACGATATGAAAGTATAACAAAATACAAAACAAAAAAAAAAACAAAAAAATATGTCGCATCACAAATGCTCATTTTGTGTCTAAATAAGTATGAATACAAATGGAAAACATCTGTTTATGCATTTCGAAAAGAAGAAATGCCACTTTTGCATAAATTAAATTTACCTGCTGTCATAGGTGTAACGCCAACACTCCATCGATCACTGCCGAACATTGAGCTACCGCATAGACCTTCACTCATTGCAATATTCGTTATATTTGCACCAAATGGTGGTAAACCATGTGAAGGCAGCAATGCACCTTTTGGATTTTTTTTTCATAAATCAACAACATTATTATTATTATTCGAAAGATTTATGCTTAATTTGATTGCTAAATATTATAATTGAAATGAAGGCTCACCTGGAGTTCGGAAAACGTTTGTGGTTTTCTTTCGTTTCTTCCATTTTGCGCGACGGTTCTGAAACCAAACCTAAACCATAAACAAACAAAAAAAAGAGTTGATTATTCATTCATTTACAAATTAAATCCTAATTTTTAATACTCAAATTATGCTTAAATTCAATTTAATTCAAAATCATTTCAACCGCCGACTGTGATTCAACAAACAACAACAACAGTCTATTGAATCCAAATATTTATCGTTTTGTTATTATACATATCTATGCTTTCCTCATTTTGGACCCTAAAATCCAGACTGAATGAATATGGTCTACGCATAAAATACTGAGCTGCGAAAAGCAACACCAACATAATACAATGCAAGGGTAGAATGATGAACAATTTTAGATAGCAGGTGTTAAATATGTTCGAACTAATGCAAAAATAATGCTCTCTCTTTTATGTATTCATTGTGTTATTGTCGAGTGCAAAATGCGGACCGGTTTCGAAATGAAGTTATTCTTTTGGATGTTCGTAGCGGAAAAAAGAAGTATTGAAAAAAAAGAAAGACCAATTCTATTTCCTTTTTAAATATTGAAATTCTTATGAATATTTGATTTGTGTGACATATCGGTTGTCTGTCTGTGCCAAGTGCCAAGTGCCGAGTGCCATCCGAAGTATCAGTTTACTACACATTTTTGGGGCGAGACAACAAGAAAAAAAGTGAAGAATCAGTGCAACCGAAATTAATAAAATCCGATCTGAACCCAAGATTATCACACATCTAATCCGAATCATATGATTTTTAATCGAGACGAAAAAACAAATAATATCGTAAACGTATCATTTTCGATCTAATCAGATTAGCATCATGAATTATCCGAATTGATTTGATGATATAATCATAAAATAGGCTCAACACTGGCCCAAACTGTGGGCTCGATATGTCAAATAAATTGGCATTATATTACCATACGATGCAATAAAAGCTAATGATAAAAATAATATTATTCAAAAACAACATCACATAATGCGATAATAATTTATTCAACAGGCAATCGTTCCATTTCATATGGTTTTTCGATACATGGATTTTTTTTTTCTTTCTTTCTTTCTTTCTTTCTTTGATTTCTTGTTCATTTTTCTCACTTCATTCATTCGGCATGTATTGTGTATTTTGCATTTAAAATGCTATCATTACCCCCCTCGAAGATGTCAAAAAAGAGCAACAACAAAATAAAATAGAAAGAAAAAAAAAGAAAAATAACGGCGGCAACGACAATGGAACAAGACAATGCATTCAGGACGTACGCATACAAATCAACACATCCACCCTCTTTATTTTGTTTGAAAAACGTGTTTTTGACGCCTTTTTACAACAGATTGCGTTTTGGGGTTTTCTCTCTATATTTTCTGTTCATCGTTGGTGCCGTTGATGCTGTTGTCTTGACTGGCATTGCTATTCTTGTGACATATTTCGAAATTGTAACATTGACTTCCCTTTATATTAACGGTTAAATAAATTTCTCTGCACCATTAATAGTTAATTCAGGCCTTAAATATATATGACAATAAAATGAAACAACCGAAAATCCCTGGGCGAGCAACTGAAGAAGCAAAAAAAAAATAATAATAAATAAATAAATAAATAAATAACCAAACCGTTTTCTAATCGTTAATGCTAACAGAATCGAATGGGAACTATTGGCATTGATTTTAGGTTTTTGGTGTTTGTTTGTCTTTGATAATAATCGTATTTGCCATCAAAATCTAGCTAGGCCGATCCAAGAATATTTTCGTAATATCCTTTTTTCCTTTTTTTTTGTACATTTGAAACAATGAAATAAACAAATCAGCAAATTCATTGCAATAAATGAACTGATTTTATAATGAGCATGAAATTTATTGCCACTCCCCGCTGACAAGCAAATCCACGATAAATGCAAAACAAAAATCAAATGAAACTAAGAAAAGCAAATCATATAGCACTACCAATCAATTATTTACAGTGACACCGCAAATCTTTAGAGACGAATATATTTCAACGAAAATTCATTTTATTAAAGCAACAACTGAAAAAGAATGTATAAAAAAAAAAATGTAAACATATAAAACCAGTGCGAAGGGAGCAACTCATATGCTCAGATTTAAAATGAACCATTAATTTCAAATTGTATTTAAAATGTATCTGTTGCATAATAATGATAATAATGAGGAACATAAAGGCTAGAAAATCACCAATAATTATACAGCTGTGGCTGTGTCAAAAGCAAGTGCATTGTGTTTGTTTCTATTTTGGACATGTATGGTTTGGATAGCAAATCAAGGGTGTTAAATATGGTAGTGATTTCAATACGGTATAACGGAACCCGACGATTGATCGTCGAAACACAACGTCAAATTCAATGAAATGAGAAAACTTGACTTTGCCATTATTGAAATTGAGAACTTTTGAGTCGATTTTGTGGAGGGCAAAGTGATAAAATATAACTGATTCTTTCTGAAATAGAAAATTCAAATTTTCGGATGATACCAAACAATTCAACACACTACGATATGTAATATCGACCAACCCATTCGGAGATATAACGGAAAATCATACAACCGCATTAACAGTTCAATGTTGAATGTTCAATGTTCGATGATACATTTATTATTTCACTTTTATTTACTGGAATAAGTTTTGCAACATTTATCCCGTAGATATAGAAGCAGATAGATTGAGTTTTGCTTACACCACTTTTGTGGTATTTTATGCCATAAAATATCATCCGATTCAATCGAAATAGAATGGCGAAAGAGATAGAGCAATTGAACAGCTAAATGGCCAAAAAGAGAAAAAGTTAAAACGAACATCGTCCAAATCCCAACAAATGGGAAATGTCTTAATAATAAGTTTGACCATTTGTTTTGATATTCTGATGGGAATTCGATGATAATTTATTTGCTAAAGTGAACATATTATGACCCATTATTATTATTATTATTATTGATATTTATATGAAAATGTGTTGTGTGTCGCTTTTTTTTTATCAGTCATATTTTATTCAAAAATTTAGCTGATTTTTTAGGTTTCCGATGATTATTGATATTTCTAATCGATTATTTCAATAATTCCGAAAAGACATAGTTACGGTTGATTGTCTACAGATTTTGCAACAATTGATTTTTACAATTTTGATGGCTAACAATGAATATACCAAAAATAATTGAATCAGCATCATCTAATCGTTGTGATATGTAAGAAATTTTATATCATCAATTAAATATCGGAACATTTGGGTCAAGGTTTTACTTTAAAACCACATAAACAACGAACACTCAACATAGATGATGCGATCAATAAATTTGTAATGGAAATCTGTAAAATTTGTTCATTTTGATAATGGGTTCAGGTTCAATCGGAGCCAAATCATTGTTAATAATTAATAAAATTAATATTGAATTTGTGAATTTGATGGTACACAAAATAGCACACAACAAATGAAAGTGCTTAATGAAAGTTTATCTAAATTATTTGATCAAAATCGGTGATTGATATACAGTAGATAGGTAGGCCCACTAATTCATCACTTTTACTTCATTTTATCATTTTTCATCTGGTTCGGCCATTCATCCCCATTTAATTATTGAGTACGATAAATGATTATTGTAGTACATTTGTTGATAAATGAGCACCGAGCACTGAACACTTGACAAAATGAAAAAAAAAAATCTACAAAGCCAAGTTGAACATCAAAATCCAATCTAAACATTTGACAACAACGGAATGGCCAATGAATGTAAAAATGCTGGACACCAATATGGTTTTTGGTTTGATAAATCCCGTTTCATCGCAAGTTATAGCCAACAGAAAATTCGGTGATTCTATACATATATCATATAAATAAGTAACACAGCCCAAAAAAAAAATGGAACGAAAACAAAATAATGACAGAATCAAGACGAACTGACATCAAACTTGCTGAGACAAAAAGAAACCCGAACGAATGAATGTACAGAAAAAGAAAATCAGAAAACATCGCAACGAAAGTAATTTTGCTTGTACTCTTCATTTCCCAAGAGAAAACAAAAACAAAATAATGTGTTTGTCTGTCTGTTTGTGTGTGTGTGTGTGTGTGTGTGTGTGTGTGTGCAGTACCGGAATGTT
>GL501517.1:6327431-6355122 GCA_000149185.1 Mayetiola destructor
AAAAACAAAAACTAATGTGTTTGTCTGTCTGTTGTTGTGTGTGTGTGTGTGTGTGTGTGTGTGTGTGCATACCGGAATGTATTTTATTGTTGTAGATCCTTTCAGTTTCCATTTTGTAGTATGGACGAATGGATAATTCTTTTGACGATTTTCATTCGTTGATATTTGAACAATTCGAAAGTCTTGCTCAAAATATTTTGAGCAATTATTCATTTTGACAGAAGAATCATGAACTTCAGGCTTTAAGTCTTTGCGATACAGTGACCAAATGAAAATTTAAATAAATAAGGAAAATACTTTATTTGTGTTGGATGTCGGGAGGAAATTGTCATTTCATTTATCTTCAAATCTGGTCGCTGGCAAATGAAATCATTTCCAGATGAGATATTTAAAGCAACAAGACACAAGACTGCTTTATACATAGAAATGGAATTCATGAAATCAAAGCATATATTCACTAATTTTTCAGTTCGTTGTCACAAAAAACATTCAATAAATAATAATCAACAAATTCAATACGGACACAGTATTTGGAGCAAGAGTTCTTCATTTATGGAAAGCAATTAATAAATGATACGAATGTCATTTAATAATTAAAATATCGATTTTAAATTTCCAAATTTTTCGAATACATTCGTTTAAATTGCAATCGAATCCAATACCCAAATCAATAAAAAAAATGATGCTCTTTTTATGGGAAAATGGCTGAAATGAATAGAATCGTCAAAATCGATTTAAAAAAAAAACAAAAATGATCCCCATGAACTGTCCGGCACAACTTTGATATGACCCATGATATTGATAAAAATAGAGAGAAAAATACAATACGTTTTCAGTTCAAAGTGAATCGATCAATATAATTATGTCTTTTGGTTTATTCATTATTTGTTTTCATTTGTTTCTATTTTATTTTTCATTTACTTCAAAGCATGGATAAGTAAAGCGGTGACTGCGCATGATCTGACGAACCATATTGTCGGCATGGCAAAAATTTTCTGTTTGAAATGTCTGTTTTTTACTTGATTGTAGCATTCCCAAATAACTGGAATTCTGAGTGCGCGAAATGCCGAATAAACATTTGAAATTGAGCTGAAACGAAATACATATAGTAACATCAGGAGCTTTTTGTTTGATTTACGTAAATGTTTTCGGCAACAAATAAAAAACAAAACAAGATTTGGCTGGTAGCAATTGAAGATATTTGCTGTTAAAAGTTAAAAGCATCCAAACAACCAAGCAACTAACGACTGATGACGATGAGAGATGAAACAAGGGTGTGGATGGTTAATGGTACATTATTAAAAGGAATGAAGCTCCGTTAGGCATTTTCATTGTTCAGTTTTCTTCTATTCAATCGAATCAAGACTCGAATAACATCACTTTACGGTCTAAAAGCAGGACCCATGCGAGAGAGAAAGAGATAGGGAGAGAGAGAGATAGGGAGAGAGAGGGAACATTATCATTCATTTTGCAAAATCTTACGTTCAGCTATTTGCTTGCGGTTGGATTTAGAATTTTGCTTTGGAGCGTCCTATAGCTTTGACAAAAGAAATATACGTGTTTCATGTTATGCAATATATTCATATTATTTTCATTCGGTTTTTGGTATTCAGTATTCAGTGCTTAAATACAGCTATCTTTCAGCACGCATACATTTATTCAACTCGCAACATTCAATCGAATAGAAATTTCGAAATGAAACGGTGTGTGCACAGAATCCTTTCGGACCATTGCATTTGGCATACCGTTAAACAGAAAGGTGGTTTGTCGTTGCTATGTTTGGTTATTTTTCCACCGAGTTGACTTGCTGTGTTTTTTTTTGCATCTTTTTCTCTGTAACATTAAGTTAGTTCACCGAGCTCCGTATAATAATGGTTTCACATAATAAATGGAATCGCACAACAAGCTTAAGCCAAATCGAAAAAATATGTTCGTTCCAAATGAGTTCATTGTTCAACAAAACAGTTAAATTCTGATTTTGCTTTCTCAATTTTTTTTTTTTATTTTCGATTTTCTATTTTCAAATGGCTGTTATTGTGTTTCTTTTCTCTTCTCTTTTTGAATTCATGGACTTGAGTTAAACTAAATGTGACATTTATAGAGCTTTGCAGTGGAATAAAATGAATCTGTTGAACTGCTTTAGGAACTTTTCTTTTCGGAAAAGTTGTCCATTCGAAATAATCTTTGTTTTAATACAACGATATCATCAGTGTTTATGATTCAATTTAATGCGGGGGGTTGGATGGTTCCGGTCTTCTAGAATGAAAGCATTTCTTCTTTGGGTACAGACGATTTGCATGGGAAAACCAAAATACACGCCTTCGGAATTCGAATGCGGAACGTGTTCCGTTTCCATTGCCATACGTATATAAAGTGTTATTGAACGAATTTCTTTTTGGATCGAATGTCATAAAAAAGGGATAAGAAGCGTGTCGATTATTTTACGATTATTGGCCAATCGAATTGTTATGGGCGGTAAAATGACGATTTCAAACATTTGATAACTATATGCCAGGAGATGAACTAAACACGAAATCTCATTCAAATAAATGAAATCGATTTGAATGTTCAAACACATTATTGCGTACCAAAATTGAAATGAATCCGAGTTTTATCCTTGTTTTGTTGTTTCGTTAAAATGAACTTTTAGCTGGGCTATACAATTTAAAAATCGAATAGACTATCAATTATCAAATGTGGTAATGGGCATACGAAGTAGGAGTTGAGTCGCTTATTTTCGAAAATAAAAAAAAAAATCAATTTGATTGGTGACAATTTGACAGTGGTGATAAATAGCCACTTAATGAAATGCACTTTTCTCATTGTCTGTTTCCATAAATTGAAAATCTTTTTTGAATTTCGTTAATGCAAAATGCACATGTGCATTTCAAGCACATTGCATTTCGATGTATCGAGCAAAAAAAAGAACAAATAATTTAACCGATGATCACAATTATTGGGCCCATAATTGATTGTAGTGACCAGAAACGAGGGACTTTACAGTACTTCATGCCTTCGAAAGGAAAAAAACCCGAATTCAGCGATTCCATTTACAATTTGTATATTTATTTTGTTACCGATTTTTGTCATTTTGCTGATTAATCCGAGAATGATATTTTTTCGTTGTTGTTGCAATTGCTTTTCCATTACTTTGAAATCGTTTAAATTTCATTTTTGAAAATTAATTAATATGCAATTGATTTGCAATGTCCAATCGATGTGGAATAAAAATGTATATATTTTTCCCCTGTTTCATTTCGAAACTCAAACCAAAAGGTAACCAATCAAACCCAATTCAACAAATTTTTAAATTTCTCATAACATGTTTCAAGACAATTTTCCGGTGATGGAGAACAATATTAGTTTTATTTCAAAATTTGCGTTGCCATTTTTCGAATACGTGACATTTAGTGGTTTTTTTTTCATTGATTTTATATTAAGAATATGGTGATGTTGACGGTTGACTGGTTTATGTAATTTTAATACACAACAACTTCAGACTCATTTCGTTAATATTGTGGTAAATTTGATAAATAAAGTTTTCATACTCACACACACACACACACACACACACACACACACACACGCACAATAACGACATCAACTATCAACCGAATCTAGTGGTAAGCCAGATTAGATTGATGAATGAATGAAAACATTTGGTTGATACATTTTCACTGTAACCAAAATATCAGAATATTTGATTTGTCGTGGCCAAATGTCGGTAAGTGATTGAAAATGGAAAAAAAAAGAAAATTGAACATTGAATATTTGAATCGCCCATGTCCACCTTAAATACTGGATAATGAAATGAACGAGATGAATGAAAATAGTTCTAAACTCTGATTAACGATGCAATTTTGCCAAGGTTCTCTTTTTTGCAGTTAAACTATATTCATTTCAGGACACAATTTCATATTATGGCAAATGAAATGAAAAGAGAAAACAAAGCAGAAAAATTAATCGCATCGTTGATAGTAGATTGTAACGAGATAGGAAGCAAAAATGAACAAATTATTATTATAACAATATGATATGAATTTGGTTACCATTCGTTACTTGTAGCTGTGATGCGGCAAATATAGGATTCAATATAGATATGCAATAGCCAGCATATTATAGGATAAGTGCCGTTGTATAACATATAATATCATTTATTGTTTGAAACAGATACATGTTGCGATGTACAGATATGAAACGACCAGCAAACAGTAATTGTTCAACCAAAACTCAAATGATAGAAACCAATATAAAACCCAGCGAAAACTAATATGACCTGAGAATGAGATTTATTAAAAGAACGAGAAAAATCTCTCACGTAGTCGCGCCACGCCAACATGATACGCATTTTTTGTTTTTTGTTTTTTTTTTTTTGTTTCTTTGGTTTGTGAGTATGAATGGTGTTGTTCTAGTTGTTATTCTGCTATCGTAACAATGTTGTCTATGTTTTATACCACATGCATCTACCTCTCGCCTCTTTGTCGAATGTTGTTTTTGCTTTTTTGTGCAATAAACAAAAACATGCAATGCCTATTACAATCGTACACAATCCTCCAATATTTACACAGTTAAAAGGGCCACACCGAATCGATGGATTTTTTTTTCTCTCTCTCTCTTGTTGCTTTCGATTTTTTGTTTTGTTTTTGTTTTTCGTTTCGTTCTCTTCTTCCTTTATTTGTATGTGTTCCATCGGCCCAAAATACTAAAAATCAAAAATAGCTGCATAATGATAATAATAAAATTATAATATTGTTCCCAGCGAAGGGTAAATATCGCATTAATATAAACATTGTCAGCTTATGGGATTTGGGTTTATGACCATGTAAAGTCTGTATTGAGTATAATATACATTATGCACACTATGATACATTTATACTTTATATGGTATTTTGTTAATGTGTTCGTTTATTCGCATACACAATCAAGCGAAAAACAGACACCAAAAGTCAATTCGTTTGGCGTGCGTTTTGTTTTCCTGTATTCTCTGACTCGATGCTAAATTCATCTTATCGAAGGGTAAATTTCATGAAAAGTATTTGGGAAAGATGTGGTTAACAAATGCATTAAATCAAGCCACACCGAATCAAGCCAAACGAAGAACAACCAATATAGTCACAAGAAAGAAAAAAAGAAAAAAGAAAAGGAAAAAACGAACCGAACCGATCCAATTCGATTCGATGTGAAAAAGGGCCTTCAATCTTCAATATTTCGAAAAACGCATTATTACAGGCAATTATTATAAATTATAATTATGATTTGAAACAAAGAAGCAAAAAATCCGACCAAAGAGAAAAGAAAAAATAACTGAATACGGAACCATTGTTTGATTAGATGTGTTTTTGTCCCGTTCCAACGAATATTTCGATTATAATAATAATGAAAGGTAAAATGTGATTATTATTTTTTTTTACATCGTATTTTGAGTACTTTATAGCAACAAATATGGAGCCACTGTTTTCCCCACGTTTTATGGATTTCAAAATGGATAAGCAGGAGTTATGAAAATGGAATCTGGAAAAAGACGGGAAGAAAATCACGTATTCACCAAGACAGCCGATCGTCATTGAAGACAGGGAGATTGAGTTGATATAATAAGAAAACAACCGAACGATGATTCAATTTGGTCCTTGAGTTTTCTTTGCTTCGCTGTTAATCTTTTGTTTTTTCCTTATCCATTGAGCTGATTTTCATTATTAAACAATAAATATTTTATTAAATTTTACTGGTATTTCAGCGATATGATGGCGGATTGAAGCGCATCGCAACAGATCATACTCGATTCATTCGGTCCATTTATTCAACCGTTCAACTTGAGCAATTGGATTGGAATTTAATAAAAAGGAACCGGTGAATCGTGAACATTCAAACATATTCGAATATGAAAACAATTCACGCACATACCGTCCAAGATCAAAGAGCCACTAGAGAGACAACCCATCAGCAGGAGATGTTACCTGCCTCAAATCAAATGCACGGAATATTCTTGGAAGAATTTTATTTCCGAATTATTAGTCAAAGAGGTGCATGATGATGGGATGGTGTCGGTGTGCACCAGTGATTGGTGTATTTATTATTTGATTCCGAAGAACTAAAGCAGCTCTCAATTGTTTGCTGTATGCACAATGCACAACAATGGCTAAACTAGCATACAGGTGAAGCAATAAAATTAGAAATATTGCATCTTTTTTTTATTGTTTTAAATCTTCATAAAAACACTAACCGTTTGAATTCTCAACTCTGAACACCCAACATTGATTTGATCTGACAACTGTAGAAAATTGTAAATATTTTTTATTATTAAAGTATTTATTTGAAGTTGAAGCATTTGGAAAGAGAGAATCGGCATCCGCTCGATATTTCGTTAATGTGATGAGCTCAAACGAATTTATATTGGCTTGTTGTCGACAAATGTATTTGGCATGACACGCTTCTGCAATATGCATAACGACAAGTATTTGCGTCACATTCGGTCACACACACACACCTCTGATTTCAATTTTCCTCAATATTGCATACCTGATACCTTCGTACCGATCTTATTTTGGATTGATTCATTTTTATCTTTATTCCCGTAATGCGCAACCTTTGCAAAAAGCAAACAAGACACACGCACAATTTACCAACATCATGCATTCCATTCACCATCAATTTAATTCAAAAACTCACCGAACCACATGCAATTGCCCATTTGCCTCTAGTTTATTAAATATTTGGTCACGTGCTTTGCATTACTGTTAAATCTTTATTAAACATTCCAAATAGTTTAAATGTATAATGCGTGTAAATGAAAATCATGTTAACATCACAGTGGGGATAACTTAAAATGTAATCGTAATTTTTCGTGTATTTATTTTCATTTGTAATTCATGTTTATCGTTTGTTTGTTTACTTTCGAAGAGCCGAAATCAATGTAACGCACGATGAAAATCTGATTGCAAATTGTAGAATTGTTGTGTTAAAGATTCAATGAGTTCGGATTCAGGCCTTGAATAACATGAAATATATTATTCGGTGCCAACATAGAATGAACGAATGAGATGTAAGATTTTGATATATTTTCGATGTTCGATTATTATAATAAACTGATTGTTGGCTAATGATTTAATAGTTATTTCATTCATCGATGCAGTCAAATTTTTTTTTTCGGCCCCTTTCGGCCCGTCGCTGTACCAATAGATTTTTGATTATGATGATGAGAAAATAAATAAGTAACGAACATTATCGGGTTTGGCAAATAGACAAGGGGGTGAATTAATATATGTATACAAAATAAGACAAACGGTGCGAGCATACATCGTGCATTGTACATACACTGTTGTGGAATAGAACGCAAGCAATATGCTCACCGCATGTGAAACACAAGTCAAACAGTTGGAAGAACACCAACAGAAGCAACAGCAACAGCAACAGCAACAAATAAATCTCAACATAATCTTTACAAACTCATCACCAAATGAAAACCAATTTATCACGAAAACATACACCAAACATATCACACACCAAATCACAGTTTAGAAAGAAAATCCCTTGATCACTTTATTACAACTTTGATAAATAAATTGGCCTTAGCCAGCGACAGAATGTTTCATTACATTTTCCGTTTCGAATCGATATTTTATTACATATTGAGAATGTCCATCGAATATGAAGAATTGTTTGTTTGTTTTTTATTTTTTTGTCTGAATGTCGGCAATGATCAGCATTTTATAGGACAAAATCCAATTGAAAATTGATGGCATGAGAATTTGTAGTACAAACTGATGGTTAACAGTTTACAGTTACCGAAATGCATATGCACATTGCACATAGAGCCCTAACATAACCCATCAACCATCAATCTGTTGAATGTATATGAGAACTACGTAAATTTATTCTTGACGCGTCGTTGAGAAATGTTAAGCACTTCGCATAAAACTTTTGTAACTCGATCAGTTTTTATTATTCTCGATTTTGTTGGCATTGATGAGTTGTCTGTTGCCGGTTGTCGATTATCGTCACATTTACGGCAAACGTGTGCAATATTTGAACCAACCTCACACAATTTATAAAATGCAAAGAAGTTCTCATTGCCATACAAACAAAGAGCTCTAAGATAATCCACGTATTCAACAGCCACATATCTAACTGAATATCAACCAAAGTCGGGAAAATTGAATCGTTTCGTTGGTTTTCACTCCACCGAAAAACAGTTTTCAATTTTATCAACTGTAATCATTCGAAAATTGAAAACATTTTTTTTTTTTTATTTTATCCAATTGATTTTCATAAATTGCTTACAATAAAAATGAAAATCCCATTCAATCATTTTATTTTCATCGCCTGTTCTCTTTGTCACTTAAATGGATTTTAATAATAATAATAATAAGTATTCATTCGTTCATTTTACTACGTAAACATATCGATGAAGTTAAATTTATTCATTTCTTATTGAGTCACATCAAATTTTCACACTAAAATTGGCATCGAGCGCTTCGAAAAAGAACCAAAACGAAAAAGCATTCGACGGAAAAATTTAATAAATCAATTCATCGAGTTAATTTAGTAATTTAATTAAGTTTTTCTATGTAATCGAATTGTTCAATGTTCCACAAATGGAAGATTTATGCTTTTTACGTATGCATTCGACTTTTGGATTTTATTAATTTGAAAATAAATATGTATTAAGTGAGTGCGTGTATTTGAGTCGATTCGTTTGGCGTGCATGAATCATCAGTTTTGAATTGAATTGTGGGCGCCTCGAAACACTTTTAGCAAATTTTATCGATATGAATTTTATTAATATGAACTGCTATTCGATTACACGAATTATTATTATTGGATCGATTAATATAACTATTTGGCAGTGGACAAGGGCTACCAAAATCATCGGCTGCTGGCTGCCGGCTGCCGGCAGCTGCTCACGACTATCCATTTAATATTACAAATGTATGCTTTTGAATGTAAAACATTCGTAATTCAAATTAAATTCACCTTCAGTACAATCAACACTAAACAGTCAACACTCAACAGTTCTACGTTCTACAACGGCATTCAATTATGCTTGTGTTTTGTGATATCCATGAGCATGTGTTCAGCGCTAATGGGCCTTAATTATTTACAATATATAAATACAGTTGATTTTTTGTTTTCCTTCTATCTCTCTCACTCTTTCACTCTCTCTCTCTCTCTTTCTCTTACACACACACACGCACACTTTCGGTGCCATTCGATAATATGGAATCAATGAATCTGGTTTACTGTGTGCTGATATACCCGGACAACATCGATATAAGTGAGTAAATACTATAATTGAACATTATGAACCCGTTTTTATGACATTCAATAAATTTGATTAAGAAAATTGCCCATTCAAAATGTGACGAACAAAATTTGAATTTGACATCGTAATAAACGAATCGAAAATTAGATGTTCAACAACATAATAAAAGTCGGCAATAAACATCAAATAATTATTCAATTTTAGGACTCAACATACAGCAATAACTGAGGAAGCTAGATCATCTTCTAATGAATTCAAATTATAAATTCAAAAATTATTTAAATTCAAATCGAATACCGTCGTCTAATATCATCTGTTCTCAACCCAGGATGCTGCGAAAATGTGCATCAGCAAAAGACTGTACAATGAAAAGTGTTCATACAAGCGACTGTTTTGCCCTTATTTCGAAGCGACGAACTAAAATTTGAAATTGAGATCTACTAGGATAGGCCTGTATTGAACGTTGAAATGCATAACAAATAAACCATTTCCAAATTTCCAATGATAAAATGTGCATTGTGCATTGTACATTTTGATCTACGATTTGTGATATGTGAGCGAAATGCTCGAGACAGTTAGTCCACATCAAATGACAATCACAATATTTTTCCATTAAAATTCATAATCAAATATTGTTCGATGGTCGTCTCTTAAATATTGATTTGACAAGAAATA
Organism: Mayetiola destructor; assembly: GCA_000149185.1. NCBI lineage: Eukaryota > Metazoa > Arthropoda > Insecta > Diptera > Cecidomyiidae > Mayetiola > Mayetiola destructor. Next base: position 6,337,366 of record GL501517.1, read on the forward strand.
ATAGAATTTATGTTCACATCCGAATAACATACGTACATACAACTGGAATTATCTTTCAAAATTAATTAGTCTTAGATTAAAGCTTATGTCTGATTGATCCGGAATAATAACGAATGTCAATTCCATGAGATTGACATTTCGTTCGAAATGTGCGACGAAAATATTTTATTGAATTTTTAAATAAAATAATCAAATGATAACTTACCTGTACTCTGGACTCCGTCAAACCTATTGGACCAACGCAATAAAATTAAAATGATTAAACTGTAAAACACATGTTTTTTTTTGGGAATAGAGAATTAGGGCCAAGAAAATAAGTACCTATTCGCATCGCTATTTCTTCTCTCATAAAAATATCGGGATAATCTATTTTTTTGGGATAGAAAAATTTATTATTAATTTCAAAAAGATGGAACGTTTTTTTGGAAACGATTTGGCACGGGTGATAGAGTCAGTGTTCGCAAAATATTATTCAAAATGAAATTGGAAATGAAATCAATTATTCCATCCGTTGATTTTGAATAACAATTTTCAGATGTAGCCAAAATAAAATCAAGTTATTTATTATTGTGATTTTGAGATGAATTGTTTTGAATTTTGCAAACACTGGATAAAGTGTACCCTTTCCAGATTCCAAATAGTAGCAATATAAAAGCTAAAGGTTAGTTCTTTTTGCAAAGATATCTCAAGTTCTGGATTTTACGATTTTGCAGGGCCTACACATATCAATTCCTTTATCCTATTACTCTTTTATTCGAATTGATATTTTCAATATAAGACATTCATTCGGGAGGGGTACTAACCATACCCTTTGATCAGTGTTACTTACGTGTTTTCGAAAAACATCGTTCCAATTCATTCAATTGGGCAGGTGTGAAACGGGTTCGATGACGTTTTTGTTTGCTGGACTTTTCAGCATTCTTCGAGTGATTTAGCAAAACGATTTCATTCGTTTGAGTGTATTTGAATGTTCGTGTATGTGGCGAATAGTATCAATTATCGTCGAAAATGGTGACATACATCAAACATGCATCATCCGATTTGAAACGGAAAAATGAAGAGGAAAAAAGAAAGTAAAAAACAAAAATTACATTAAAAATTGATTTAATTTGAAAACATGTAACATAACATATGCATTAGCCTGACAGCATCAAGCATCAATGATTGATCAAATATTGAAAACATTAATGTTAAAATTTAATCCTTAGCACTTTCGAATTTTCCAATTCTTCCGAAATAGTCAAACAAAACTTCAGAAATTTTACCGATTTCATTCGCGCTGTTCGAATCGAAATGTGAATCAAATTGAAAACATATTTTCAACTGATACGCTAATTAAATCAATTCTCACAAATTGACATACTTTCAAAATTTGTGTGACAATCTGAATGAAGATTGGATCAAAATTGAAAAAAAAAAATTATCAAAAAATAATAATTAACAATTTCAAATGAACATAAAACTATTCCGCCCAAAAACTATATATCACCATTCATTATTTTCATTTAACGAAAGAGATGTAATAAACGTTGTAACTTTTCACAATTTATGATCCAAATTAAAAATTATTTTCGCATAATTCACCTGATCCTGATGTAAATTGTGTGATTCATTAATGCTGTTGCAAACATTTAATCGTCCACCGCCCGGTTCCGATGAGCCAGCATTCGGAAGTTGATTATACGAATAAGATTTCGGTAAATCACAGTCCTTTTGACCTAAAAAAATGAAAATAATAATGAAAAAAAAGGACGAAGATTGAATTACATTAATGAATTGCCCGGATTCATTTCCATTAATATCGAATAATACATATTGGTTAGTGTCCGCGAACGAAAACAACTGTACAGCCTTTCTTCGGTTGTGTGCCACAAAAAGTGGAAACAAGATTGACGAACATTTTGTCATTTTCAGACCGTTCAAATCGACCATTTTACTGTATATTTGTGATCACGATTATTCAACTCGGTGAAGCCTGATTCAAACTTTAAATGGATGACCAAACAAACATATTTTTTATAATTCAATATTTATGTTGACAGTTAATGTAGCGCATTGAGACTCTGCCTTCAACCATTGGATGTGGTTCATGTTTTTAAATTTTTGTCTGCCACTGTATAAATATGTAAATATTTTCAGATCCTTTCTTTTCATTCTTGTCGATTTTTCCCATATTCATTTGTATTTGTGCTTCTCGAATTTTTATCTAAGTAGAAGTATGCGGTTGTTTTTTTTTAGTCAATGAAAGATTCAGTTCGCTTGGATTGGTCAGTTGAATGTTTTTGTTGCCTTCAAGTCATCACTTCATTGTTAAATTTTAAATAGTGGCTCATCAATGTGAACACAAAATATGAATCTTCGAACCTTCGATCATCAATAGATGCATGGATAGCCGAGTATACAGGCGATAGCCGATGAACGATGAGCGATGCACGACGAGAGCTTTATTTAATTTTTTATTTGATTTTATTTTCGTTTCCAATACGTATAAGATTTTGTTTATTTTCCACCGTAAAAATGGTAAATTGCGCACGTTTTTTTTTCTTCTCTTCATCATCCATCGCTCATCCATTCTCTACCTGCACGAAACATTCGATATTATTATTATTATTTTTTTTTTTTTTGGCTTTTTTTCTCTTTTGATGAATTAGCACATATGTGTGACTTTTGTGTTGATTTTTTTCCCTTCATTCGTTCGACTTCATGATTATATATATTTATTTTCCGTTTGGGATTGTGTGTATCGCTTCGTTTTCGTTACGCAAAACCAGTTTCATTTGGTAGCACATTCAATTCGACCCGACTGATGGAGTTTCCATATCGAAATGAATGAAACCGAAGAAATAGTTTAATGTTTAATATTTAGTTTGTTTCAAAAATTTCGTTTCAGTTCAGGTGTGTTTCGTGAATTTGAAGTGAGTCGCTTTACGAGACCCATTAGGCAAACAAATGTTCGGCTTCTTATTTGTTTTTTGTTTTCGTTTTGTTTTTCTTCTGAAAAATTTAATGAAAAAATCCAATCGCTGGCTACCGTATAAACGATATGCGCCGAAAAAGTCCCAAAAAAGCGAGATTCCAGGTCCAAGATCCGGTCAAAAACGGATAAAAATGAAACCGAATTGGTAGCCCAATATGATAATTAACTTTTAATTTTCCAATGAACACCATTCTTAAATTGTTTAGAGACAAACTTTTTAGCACAATTTCTAATTGAATCATCAAACAAAAAGTGTGACCGCAAAATTGATATCGGTCCCCGGCAAAAAAAAAACAGTATATACCAATAAATGAGCAAAAGGCTATAAACGAATAAACAACAAGTGAAAGAATAATAGAGATCAATTCCGTATTAATAATAATAATTAATAATTTTTATTGCCTTTGACAACGGATCATAAACAATTTGAATAGCCGTGACGTCATAATTCACGGAATAATTTCGGCATCACTAATTATATAGTCAGGTTATTGAATCTACTTTGTCGCCTAATGATCACGCTGTGAATATCATACATCCGTACCCTGTACGTCGATTACATCAATTTTCCGCATTTCATCCGAAATGTTTATGATTGTGTTGAATCATGTGTAATGTGCATGATGATTTTTACAGCGGCCATTTCGCTATGAAATTGTATCACATTCCTTTACGTTGAACAATGAACAAACTAATGAATATATGATGGGCATGTTATTTCGTGACCAATCATTGGAATTTATGAATTTAGAATGCATACATTCTTTTCTCAATGGATTTTCTATTTGAATTTCATTTGGATGTCTGTAGCATATTCAAAATTCAAATGAAAAACAAGTGAAAAATCGTTTCAGTCTCGTATCGATCCGAATGAATACGTAGCCGTTTTTCTCAATCATATTATTTTTTTATTTTTTTTTTTCATAGTTTCGGTGCGGATTGGCGATCCATTTGTTCATGGCAACGATATTGTGAACACAAAAACGGTAGCTGACATCATAAGAAGGTGTTAAATTTAACACTTTTAACAACAACAACAACATCATCAGAAAAAGAAACAACATGAACAAAAACAATATGAAATTGAATGGGCCCGAATGGATCTGAATATGAAACATTTTACTGAGAATCATTGAAAAGAGCATCTTGGCTTCGATCAGATTAAGATGGATGTAAAAATTAAAAAAAAGAAGATGAATATTGAATGGTTCGTTCGTGGTTCATCGTTGCGTATACATTATGCATATGAGTCTTATACATATTATTCAATGTCTGTTCAAAAGTCCCGGGTCCATTGTTATCAATTCAACACCTAAAAGTGATGTACGTTGGTGTTATGGCGATGCAAATATGAATATTATTATTATTTGTTATATTTTGTGAATGAACCGAATGGTTTTTTTTTCGAACGCCATCATTATTCATGAACCGAACCAATGTGAGCAAAAAAGCCATATAAATACATATATACGACTGTGTTAGCATACAAGAGATGGCAATATTTTTTTCACAAACAAAAATTCATTTTCATTATTTACATTTTACTTGTTATATGCCGAGAGTCGAGAGTCAAACGATGGACAATGTACAATGTACACTCAATTCGAATAAATGAAAGAGACAACCGAAAGCGAAAAAGAAATCAATTGGATAATTGTTGGACCATTTTGGCCAATGATCGAAATTTTTTGTTTTTTTCATGCTCAAAAATTCGGGTTCTTACAAAATTCTGCAAAACTCATTTAAAAGGCTATTTTATGTTGTTCCTGAAATGAAAATGACACAATAATGGAAAATAGAATTGTATCCATATTTTGGCTTTTTTTTTATCGTTTTGTTCTTTTTTAGTAAAAACCAATTTTTTTTATGACGATCATTTTATGGTACAATAGAAAGATATACCATTACTATTTTATGTTTATATAGACTATAGACTCTTTATATGCAGGTTGAGTTTTGTATTAATTTTGATGTGTGTTTCGAACTTTCATGAGTCAATGATGCCAACTTATTCTGATCGCATCGAAACAAAAAGAGAACAGAGACGAAACCGTCTCAATTTAGTGTATGACAAACAATGAATGCAATGGTAGTTTTGGATGAAGATATGTACTTGTGAAATAGCCCATGAAATATTCAAATCTGAAAATTCAATTGTAACACTTGGATATATGCGAATTATAATACATATTACTTTAATGCACACAAGCACCAGATTCAGACAGCTTGATTCACACACACACAGAGACACACACATACACACCCGTTCACTGTTCAGCCATGCACACGATCGGCTCATTTGTTTTAATTTCAACCAATAAAATTAAAATATTCAAAGCTTTAAGCCCAATTTATACTATATCGATTGGAACGCTTATTCTAATGAACATTAATAAATTCAAAGCCAATGACATGATACACGGCCTACAAATTTAAAGTGCGTACAAATGTGAGGATGTCATTTGGTTTACATTTCATTTACGCTTTTTATGAGTTGAAGGATCATTGCAATTTAAATAAGAGTTTATGGGCTTAACTTTCTTCATTTCAATGGTAATTCAAATGTCGGTGAAAACAAGTCAAAAACACCATCCACAATTCCGTCTCAAAAAAATTGTCTTTTTCATATTTCATTTTGCATTCAACAACAGCTTTACGAAAATTGTTTTTCCGAATACTTTTTCAACGGAAAAAGAAGAATAATTTCAACAATATTTTAAAATATAAATCATAAGCAAATCCAATGAATACAATTAACACCCATTTATGGTCCGGACTCTTTTCAGAATATGTAATTATTTATTATTAATAAATATTAAATTATTTGAATTGGATTTAACTTTTTGCATGCTCAAAATGCTTTTATGGAAAATAGAGAAAATGAAATATGAATAAAACGGCAATTTGGAGATTCAAACTTTTCGATTTCATTCAAAGTGAATTGTTTAATTGCCAGAGATTATGAATTACAATGGATGGTATTGTTGACGCTTAAATTTATATTAATATTTGGTGGATTTTCAGCGGAATACCTAAAATAAATATTCATGATTTTTTCCCGTAATTTTGTCAGCACTCAAATGTAAAGCGCTAACATTAAATATATTGTACAGAAGTTTGTCGTCATCAATTTGATTGTTTTTGTAAATGAAATTTAATATTATTTTCGGAAATTAAATATAAATTGGGTTGAAAGCAATTATTCTTTGAATAACGAATTTGTATCAATGTTTCAAATATGGCACACCAACAATTGCTATTTTGATGGAAAAGTTTAACTTTAAATTGAATTTTCCAAGGATTTTTGGGCTTAGTTTGTCAAATTGTATCGTTTAGGTCATCAATGTTTAAGATTTTTTTCTTGAAATTGGCTTTCACAGTGCTGAAATTCGCTAGTTTGATCCTTCTGTTGAAGACTTTAAAGATCTTTTTCGGGATTGAGGAATAATCAAAGGCGTTTTTATTGTTTTATACAAGATTATTGTTTCATCAACTTCATCACGACGGCATTCAGACATTTAAGGATGTCCATTCGTTAAGTTTACAATACTTTTTTCATCGTCACATCAAAGGATATGATGAAGCCTGCGCTCAGCTTATTTGCCATTGTAGCGAGCGTACAATGTTATCCGACGGTAATGAGTAAGTGATAAAATTCACTTGAATTTACATATTCGTTTTTAACGTTATTTATTTATGCGTTAAACAATAATATTGATGAGTTCACAGAAAACCTGCAAGATGGATTACTCACCGCCCAAAGATCCGGTTCCTAAATTGTTCAGCATATTTGCTGAAAAATTTCGGATCGACAATGCAGACAGCTTGAAAATGCTTTTGATTCAACGATTCGATTTGAATTTGATTAAAGTTCTTCTCAGAAATTCAATGATGGATTCATTGGACTCAAATCATTCAGCCGTATTTTTCCGTTGCTTATATTGGTGTAGATTTTTATATTTATCATAATATGCACCTAAATCAAATCACATTATCCTTTTCTGTTTTGCTGATTTGATGCAAATGACGTTTTTATCACAAGTCATACATAAACAATTTTCTTTCTGTTTGTCTAATTGAATTTGCAAATAAAAAAAAATTGTTTTTTTTTCTACTTTCAACTTTTAAGTCACTTTTTCACTTCAGCACACACTCAAAAAAAACATGCTTTCCATTTGCGTTCCGAAAGAACGTTCGTTTGTTTTAAAGTTATTTTATTGCACTCGATTTTATTTTGTCAAAAATCGGCATCGAATGGCACATTCCAAAACTGGAAAACTGAAATATCCATTGTAATGTCACTGCTATTTATCGATAGGCTTAATAAACACAGAAGTGTAAAAAAAAACAAAACCTTTGTTAATATTAATCCAAAAATTCAAGCGTGTACCGTGCTGATGAGCATCCATACGCGCACTGATTCATCTGCTGAATTGATTATTATTGTGTTGCACATCCAAAAAATTAAATTAAAGTAAAGCAATACGACACGATAAAATGCCAGAAACTGAATACATTCAATAACACGTACACACCATTCGGATTTGGTTTTGATTATGATTTTATTTTATTTTATTTGATTTTTTTTTTGGTTGTTGTTGCGATTATTAAGCGTTCATACGCTGCGCGCCACCACAAACATTATGAAAATCACAAACAAATCCATAGAAGGACGGCACGATAATAAAATCGAAGTCAAATGCAACCTTCAGTCTGTAGCCGTCAATGTTCATCGTTTATCGTTGGTTCATTCGTGGTTCATCGTTTGGCGTTTTGTTTCTGTATATGTATGTTCATCATCTATCCATTTCTCAAACAACAATCCACTAAGCCAAACAGAAATGAAAAAAAAAAAAAATCCAATGGGCCCATTGCTATGGATGTCATTGCTTCAGTGGCCGTTTCAATTGACACAACGTTTGTGTGCTATTATTTGTTATTTTATACCATCAAATGATGCGCTTTTATAGATATATATGTATATATATAAACACAAAATCATCAGCATCGTCATCAACCTGCTGCCGTTAATGTTGCATAGAATCACCCGTACAACTACAAACGAAATTTTTTTTTTCTTGATACTCTGTACCATCGGTAGCACGCACACTCGCACAATGATGATGGTACGATGCAAGAATATACTGAACTGTGAACCATCAAGTGAATAAATGAACATTATCATTTCTTTTGTCGTTATCCCTTTCCTACGCATCGGAAACGGTTTCTCTTTCTCGGCATTTGTATGAATATCAAATGTTTTGCTGTTGCTGTATTTTTTTTTTCTTGTTTGGTCTTCTTTGTTTTGTTGCGCCTCATCCATTTCTATTCCAAAGATCTGTTCACTCATTCGCATTTGATTCGTTTGCTATGGAACATTGGAAAAGACAAAAAAAAAAAAAGAAAAAAAAAATGAGAACACACAAAATCCATTCGTATGCATATTTGAATCCCATCCACTTGTGTGCGTATATTGAAATGCTATTGTGATATTGTTTGTGCGAGTGCTGTGTATTTGATTTTTAAGTGAGTTGATTGGATAAATGTGAATGCTGTGTATTATGGCTGTTTTGATAATACGAAATGGGCCGGGCTTCGTCTTTTTCGTCAATCGAATTGGGCAAACACAAGCATATACAGATATTCTCATGATTCAGATGGCTATGTCGAGAGTTATCGCTTCGTTTATATTTTTTTTTTTATTGGCGCGAACGATATGAATATGAGCTTCATGCTAATACCAAAAACAGCATTTGCAATGAAAATTCCCCTTTCTTTGGTAATGGGGGACACCAAATAATACCAAAATTCCATTGCATTCCATTCTCAATGGATAAATTTTTTTTTCATTCAAATATAAAAATCCATATGAACTTTCATCATCGAATTGCCTCCAAATGGAATTTGTTCAAGTTCATTTTATTTATTTTTCATTCGTATGGATTTTGTAAATTGTTTGGCTTAACGATTACATTTATGCATTTGTCGGATAAACATCTATTTTGATTTGATTTTCAAAACATCTATGGCGCACATTCATAGACTTTGAAGCAATTCATTCTTCTCTTTTTTTTGTCTTCTGCCTGTTTTTTGTTCAATGCTTTGTTGGCCAGTGTCATTTGATGTTATGAAGCCATTTATAGTATGTTCTGCTGTCGCGGTCCTTCTATTAAATTTTAAAAATATCGAATTCATTTTAAATTTTTGTCTCATTGATGGTACCAGGTACAAGATGAGCGCAACAACGCTCAACAATCCAATTTAGACTATCGAACTAATGCTTATCGCATGCACACGCACACGCACACTTTGCACATGACAGATAAAAAAAATTCCAAATTACACATTTCATATTGCCAATGAGATAAAAGACAGAATGATGGTTTCAATTTGGTGATGTTTCGTTGATTGGAATCCGGGCAAACGATTTACCTGTAAAAACATATACAAATTTGAACCCCCTTCCGCAAGTACCGCATCGAAAAAGCATTCAGAAATCATTAACGGAGACAGGTAGCAGGACAAGGAAATAATTTGTTAGAGATTATTGTTAAGTGCAACAAAAATTTAATAAAAATCTGTAACACATGGCAACAACTGAGTAAATGTTAATAACAAAATATTTGCTTCGTATTTTTTTTTTTTTTTTTTTTTTTATAGAGCAAAGAAGATTCTCTGTTGTTTTTGTTCCGCTTCATTTTTAGATGGTGAAATAGTGTAACGATGAGCATGCTCATTGGGAACTTGATTTCACTTCAAACCAAAATCAAATGTATTGAAAAAAAAAAAATTGGTTGAGAATGGATCAATCGCATCAATCGAACCGCTGTCATTGTTATTCAATTAGTAATATTGGCATCTAACTCGGCAAACAATTGACATTACTATCAATTTTGAATTTTGAATGAATAGCTTCGGTTTTGTTAATTTTCCTGAATTACATATATTTGAATATTGTCAGCAATGTCGGGCATAAAAACGATATTCAAACGAATTTTGAAATAATTGTTTCTCATATCTATATAAGGAAATCGATATATGTACTTTATTCATTTTTCATCATCAAATGAATGTGCACATTGCACATATTCAATTTAATGGAAGAATCGTGGCCAACCTCGAACTGTGTTTATTGATGCAACATATCAAAATGAGATGACATTCAGCACACGCTTTCATTTCATTAAATCAATGAATTCGAGCTATGCGCCCACCGAATGGTATGCAAACAATGTGCCATCAATTGATGATAGAAAATGTTTTTCTTTACTTTTTTCAATTATTCACAAAGGTTGTCATCGCAACAACTTCAAGATAAGATTCGTTTTGTATGCGTTCATAACGATTTATTAGTTTTTCATTTGTGCGGTGGAGGGTGAACAGTAAATGGGAAACGATCACAGTTACACACCATATCAAATCAATTTTACAGTTGTTTTCGTCATTGGTTTGGATTTTTTTTTTCCTTTTTGATCATTGATGAACGAAATTGTGTGACATGACACTTATTTGATATTAATTTCGTAAAAAACGATGATTAATTTGGAACAAATCACCAACGTTTATAAAGATAATAATGAATAAACGTTGTTTTTTGGCGATTTTGCTGACTTTTAACTGAATTTTCTATAGCCGGCACTGTTGAGATACTTTACATGGCCGGAATAGTCACGGTTGATAACTTTGCATCTGGAAAAAGCCATTGTATGTGCTTTATTGACCGATTGCATTTTGGAATGATCAAATCATTATCAGGTCGTTTTATAAATACCAACAAACATTATTATTAAAAATGATAATTGTGAAATTTGGCTCAATATGAGATATGATGTGCAAAATTTTAATGTTCGGTGTTCAGTGAATATTATACGTTGGTTGCATATGAAATATGAAAATCCACCATAAATTATAAATACAATATTAAATGAATCACTTTCTTCTCTGTGTATTCTGGTAGGACTATGTTTTTGTTCATCGTTCATATATGAATACGTAATGGGTGTGAATTTTATTTATATTTAAAACAAAAACAACGAATTTATTGAAAATTTATACATGAAAATGAAACATATTTACCATATTTGCCATAAAATGTCGAATATCCCATCCGTTGAGACTTGGAAGCGCATTCGTGGCTTAGTGAAACGTGATTATTATTATTATCGTAAAAATAAAATATTTCACGTAAATCATATAAAACATCTTTTTTGCGCGTGAAGGATATTTCATTTTCGGTTCATTTCTTCGATCGAAACAGATGTTTTGCTTGAAAATTGTCGGCCAACGCGTTTAGTATCCCCTTATTTTTCTCCATAAGGAAAAATCAACAAATAGCAAAAATACTTCCTTTACGTGACTTGATGTCTTAATGTGCTGTATGTTCTGTTTTTTTTCGATGGGATTTTCCATCAAAATTACATAAAATATCATGTTTGAATCATTTTAATTCGATTCGAATTGATGTGTATTTTGAAACGCTGTCATAATTCAAAACATCCAGTGGATTTGAAAAGAGTCAAACGAAACGTTTGAATGAGCATTTTTGATCTACATTTTGAATATTTCGATGAATATGTGCCACCATATAAATAAATACATTGAATTGAACATTTTGGCACACAATTACGTGATGAGCATTAAAGATGAACTCAGAACATTTACAATATTGAATGTGCTCATTGGATGGTGAAGCGATTTTCAAACGGCATCGGTTACTAGTCATTACGTTTAAGTAAATGGTGTTAGTTAAACACGAGCAAAAAAATCAACGTAATAATTCAGCAATTGGTGGCTCCAGCATATGTAACTCGATCTTGCAATTGGATCGGGAATGCTATTTTCTAGTTGGAACGCTTCAAATGATTGGATCCAATGCTTTTAGTAAAGAACTTTCCGAAAGTTTGTAATTATCATTTTCATTCGAACGTATAGGTGGCATGACAAGAGTAAAATTCAAAACTTTTACCATTTTGAACTTCAATGGAGCTTTTTGCAACCCTGTAAAGCCCATATGCTTTCAACCTTTCGAAACAACGCCATCTGTGCAACAATAACTGAAACTGTTTTCAAAAATACAGCTTTGATTAAAACAAATTTCAATGGATTTGCAATTATCAATAATAATTCTATCAGAGCGATGGGTAATTTGTTCAAAATGCTATTTTATAGCACCTGCATCTTGAATGTTATGGCGAAACGTAAAGAAAACTTGATTCAATGATTTTATTGAAAAGATCCAAACAGAAGGAAATACAGGAAAAAGTTCATGAATTCGGCGAATTTTGGATACATGCCATTTACAGATGTGTTTTGAATGTTTTTCAAATGACTTAATGACATTCAATCCATTCAATTTGTCCCCTTTCGAGGTGGAATAACAGTGTTCGCTATATAAAATGTAGACACAATCAATATCACCAAACCCAAATAACCCTCTACATCTATCGCACATCATACACACACAATACAGACTTGAATATCCAACAGTTTATCCAGCATCTCGTAAATGTCGTGATTTTTGTGCTTTGCATCCACTTAATGTTTTTAATTAGAATACTTTGGGTTCACTTTGGCAATTTGTTGTCTCACTTTGTGTCGCGGTCCCTTCATCTTCAATCCGCTTTAGAGTTTTAAATAATTTAATATTGAATTGATTTTTTTTTCTTCTTCCATTTACGTTCACGGAGTTTGTTGCCGTTTGCCGCATTCAGGACTCAGGATATTATCAGAAGAAAGGAAATTATCGCGTCTTTTCTTTTGAATTTTTTTTTCTTTTTATTATTACACGCAGCCGTTGTTTTTTCATCAACGTCTCATCATGTTCCATTAGCATTTTTATTCTTTTCTTGTTCAGTTTTTTTTATTTTTTTTGCTGGCTGTATGCGAGAAGAGTCAATGGATTCAAGTCCAAAAAAGGAAAAATAATAATAAAATTCAAGACGCCAGGAAATATGATAAAGTTTGAAAGACACGAGAATAAAAAATGAAAACAATCAACAGCTCATTACGAAAAATAATTTTAATTATTTAGCTTCAATCATTACATTATGTCGTCATAACCGTTTCCAATTTGTCATTTGGTAAAAGATCGTTTGAACTTTCGGGCGTTTCAGTGCAGACTCGTCAATTGCCAATGGTAATCTATTTAAAGTACACACACACACAAACTTCCAATGTGGATTATTATTATTATTTTTTGGGAATTTTTGAGAGCTGATTGTTACCACACTCACTCGACAATGTACGGGTAACTATTTGATGGGAGGATTTTTATTCCGAAATTTAATGATGCAATAAGATATCATTTCAATTCCAAACATATACAGAATAATAATAATAATAAAGAGAGAGAGAATGAAAGAAGAAAAAAAAAAGAATAATATGTAATAATAATAAAGAAACCGAAACTACTCAATGCACTATTGTTTGTGACATTTGAATCTATTTACCTTTGATATCGTTTATATTTTGTGGTATTATGTCAATTCGATGCTTGGATAATTAGAGCCAGAGTTAGTTTATGTTTTTGTTATTTTTCATTTAATACCAACCCTCTGCTCTGTTGAAATTTCATTTTGAAAAATGGTCCGTTTAATTTGAAAATGAAACAAAAACAACGACAACAACAACAACAACAATAATAATAATAATAATAACGCATGTCAAACTGGTGTACACTGCGATAGATGGATCATGATTGTAACGAAACCAAGCCAAATAAAATGATACGATACAAAACAAAACACACGAATAATATTTAAAATTTTAAAATGTGTTCTTTGTGAAATTCAAACGAATTCCGGTTTCATATGATTTTAATGCGAACGGAAAGGACGGAATGAGAGGAAGAGAGAAGCAAAAAGTCTGAAGTGAATTAGGAAATAAATTACTCTAAATAAATTGTAACCAATTTGCTGCAGTTAAAACCTGCAATTTTAGATTTCCTTTTTTTGAAATATTATAATAATGTTATCCCGCTGTGAAGCAGAGCATTTTTGCCATTCTAACATTTTTCAGTTACATTGCGAACGTTTATTCCCATTATTGGAGGCTTGAGCATGGATTTGCGTTTGCAATCGTTGCGCATGGCTCTCAACATTTTTTTTTTTTTTTTGCTTCTATTTGTTGCTTATGTTTGACGATTTTGTATAGGGTCGTTCGGTGGTAATATAGTGTATTTACATCCTACAATCACTTACATTTTGATGGGATGCTGTGATATTCATATATTTTCCTAAAAATAAAAGAAAAAAATCATACCAAACACTTTAAAATGCAGCCTACCATCAAACACTATCTATCGATGACAGATTGGAAATTTTTCTATTTAGATATTGTTGAATGTTGACGGATTGGCATTTGATTATTTCGTTAGACTGCAATTGGGCACCACTGATAACACCTAACTATAGTGTGATCGATCGCATTCAAACCGATCATGGTTTGTAATCAATTATTATTATTATTATTATTCTGGTTTATTAACAAATGAGAAATCTTCGGCTCATAAATTCGCATAAAAACGTGTGTTAATTCCCACAAAAACGAAGTAAAAAACATTCTTCCCATTGTCATTTCGATTTGTTCATCATGTGTCTTCTATTTCGACTAAAAGTTTTTTTTATTTCGTCACCACGTCCATTAATCTCATGGTATCCGTTCTCATTTGTGCAAAAGTGCAACGAAGCACAAATAATCCGTAAAATACCACAAACACTTCTCTCAATACGAAATCATTAAATGCTTGACTAAAATCTCATCAACAGCAGTGTTGCGCACAACAAATACAATATAGCCACAATGAAACGAATGCATATGATTTTGTTTTTTCTTTCGTTTTTTCTTTTTTGTTGTTAATGTTGTTGTTGTTGTTGTTCATCAACATTATCAACATTCTCAATAGGTTTACGTTTACATTTATGTACATTCACAATTCACAACAATTCACACCTCTGAGGTTAGGTGAAATACAAAATACAACGACACACCAAATACAGAGACTATAAAGTACTCAACAGGAACATTACCGTCTATCTAATAACGATAATAATAATAATGGGCCGATTACAACGAATAAACACACAGACACATAATTTTCTATACAAATTCCATTATAACTATTAACTATTTACCACATCGGATGTACTGGCTGAACTCAATCAACCGATTGCATGAAAAACATATGGAGAAAAAGAACGAGAATGAAAAAACAAATCGAAAACTAGTTTTGGAAAAGGACGAGCCAAAAAAAAAACGTGTCATTTTCCTTACACATTTTGTATTTTGTTAAATACTTCCATTGTGTAATCGCTGTTTCTTTATTCTCAAACAATTTCGTCATGATATCAGAATCAGATCATTTCATCGCTATAGAATCAAAATGGTAGAAGTGTGAAAATCAAAAGAGAATTAAAAAAAAAATCAGAAAAAATATAATCGATTGCGCGTAATAAAAGGAATGCGGAATGATTTGTTGTTCATACGATTAAATACTGAGGTTCAATTTGCTAATGATGTTCAATGGATGGGCTGATGATGATCGTGTTCAATGTTTACAGTGCTCGTGGCCGTGGTGAGAGAGAGAGAGAGAGAGATGAGCGGCTGAAAGACGCAAAACGCGATAATCCAACAAATTTAAGCCGAAACACATTACCGGCCATTTTCCATTAGTTTTCAATTATTCACATTTAACAAACGGAAACTCAACAGCAACAGCAGCATCAACAAGAAAATGAAATACAAATAATAATCAAAACAAAATAAAAGCATAAGCAGATACAGAGAGTACAGAGTACTACAGAATGTGGCTGGACGAAGAATTAATTGCATGAAATTCGGATGAAATGACCACATTGGTACGTAACATTCAAAATCGATATAAAGAAGAGAAAAAACCAAGCGAAAACTGCGCGCAATTAAATGAATTTTGTGGTTTTGTGCTCACACAGGCGCGTATGTGAGGTATGAGGCCTTTTTCTCTCTGCCATTTTAGTTCACATTAATTTTTCCGTTGTTATTTGTGCAATGCGAGAATGTTGATTATTTGTTCTCGCATCACAAATAGCTGAACAACGGCAAAATGAGCTTAGAATTTACAAATTGAAATGCTGAACGGTTTTTATGAAATTGAATTTTGCGATTTGCATTCAACGATGACGGCTTTTGTTTATGTGCATTTTCAAATCACAGGCAAAAATGATAAATTTTGTAAATTATTTTCTATTAAAAATATCAATAATAATGATTCACTGATGAAAACAACTTAATTTATACAGAACAATGGATATGCGCGATTCGATTGAACAAAACGAATAATGGAAATTATTGAATTCATTCGGGTCCTCTTTTTTTACACCCTTTTGTGCCGAAATTAGTCCAAATTCACTAAACATATTACAATAGATTCTAAATTCGAATGATTCACACATTTCAGTTCAAAAATGCCACCTCTTGAGACTCAAAACACATTTTCATTCTCGCATATAAAAATCTTCGTATAGAAAAGAATATCTTCATTATATTCACACTCTGAAGGGAGATTTCATTGGTATTGATAATTTTGCGAGATTTTTGTGTTTTCTTGTCACAAACAAAATGCCATTAACAAAACAAATGGACGTGAAATAGCTGCAGTTAAGCTTAGTTTGTGTCTCATTATTATTATTTTCATTTTCATTTTCATTTTATTTGAATTTACAAAATACATTAGTTAACACGCTACCTTTGAATGAATTCAATAAGAAACATCAACAGCAACAATAATAAAAAGAAGAAGAAAAAAATTAAGAGGCGATAATCACTAGCAAATTATACGTAAATAAGACTCAATAGCTCAACAACTCTTCTTGTATTATAATTCTTTATGTTTGGCTTCAGCAGCTTGGTTTACTCACTTCATGTTTACAGCAAAATCTGAACAATTGAAGCATATTTCGTTTTCTTCGTCTCGTCTACATCATGTATTTCGATTTGTTGACAAATCCATTTTTGAAAATTCTTTAAGAATTTACCGCCTAGTTCTTCTTTTCACTTTTCATTGTGAAGCCACTTCAAATGGAAAAACATATTTACAAAACGAAATAAACAATCGTGCAAACTTCTGGTTCATTGTCTTCGTGTGGCTCTTATTCTCCCTTTTTTTTTTTGTACATTGAATTACGAATTTACCTGAATTTCAACACCCATGCCATGTCAATGATGACTGCATTTTATCTATTTTTGGAATCGCATATAAAATGTGAGAAATCGCTTATCTATTTTCTTGTGATAGTTACGAACTAAACGTTTGGCACCATTCATTCGGTTCTTCTTTTGTTTGGGGCGGCATTCAAACGATTCAATACCCGAAGATTAGTTTATTGTCAAAGTATTTCGTTTGCATTTCGAATTTTTTTTTCCTGAACAGTAGCAACGGCAACAAGCAAAAAAAAAAAAAAATTTTGCTGTGCAAAACATGCAGTGAACGCATTATTGTTCCTTTGCATTCGATATCTTTAGATCAGTTTGATTCGATTGTATGTTTTGATGATATTGATCTAGCACACGGCCAGCATAACGACTAATCCAATTGATAAATCTATTTTTCGTTCGATTACGATAATCGATAGAAAATGAATTGGTTAGCAAAATGTCTGTAGGACACATGCCCATTTGCAAAGTTTTGGATTTTATTTTTCTTTTTTTTTACGGTGTAATGATAAAATCTAAAATAACCAATATCAGTGTTCGCTTTGAATCATTTCGTATCACAACAGGAATGCGCTTTGTGTTGGATTTTTCTT
>GL501517.1:6356285-6398918 GCA_000149185.1 Mayetiola destructor
TACTTGTTTCTTTTTTTTTTTTTTTAATTTTTCGTCATCATTTTTGGTTTGATTCAAAAAGAATGCATAAATGACAAGGTTAACTGTTATTAACTCTACCAGTGCACGAGCTAAATTATAGTTAAAGAGTCATTCGGAAATGACGCGTTCCGAAAAACATATAGAGCTCCGGAAAATGCGCTAAAATGGAATGGAACACATCATTGACATTCATAACTGATGCAAACGGGTAGACAGCAAACAAAAATATCAAATTGAAAATTTCAAATAAGTCATGCTGTTATCAGCATGCCTTTAACCATCTGTCTAATTTTGATTATTCTTTTTCATTTTCATCAAACAATTATAATTGTAGGTTAGCATTTGATTATGTGCGTACGTTTTAACTGTAGCAAATCACATCACATTAATATATCAAGCAGCGTTCAATGGTCCATCCATTCAAATAACAGTATAAAAGATGTTAATCTGAAATGTCATTCACACAAAATGCTTCTCAATGCTTAGGCCAGTCTTATGAATCAATCGTCAAACACTCCATTGCATTTTAATTTATGATGAATTCAAAATTCAATCAACGCAAAACTTTTTTGACCGAATGTTTTCAATAATTAGTTATTCGATTATTTTTATCATTCGTTTATTCATTTTTATTCTGTGTTCTGTTTTTCGTCCCAAACCTGATAAATGGATTTTCTGATTGAATTCTTTTCCGCTCGATCAGAAGCTTCAATGGTGTGTTGTTCACTATACGTAATTCCAACATTAAATGTGTATTTTTGTCATGATTCACGCCCAACGCTTGCGGGTACGCAACTTTACGCATTCATCAAATCCGTACAACTCAATGTGACATTTGTTGTTGTTGTTGTTGATGATGTTATTTGGTATATTCCCTATTTTGTAATATTTGTTCCTTTCATATTACATTCGTTCAGATTATTATGCAGTTTGGTCGACGGTCACATTGGTTGGGTACATGTCGAAATTGATGAAAAAAATGCAAAATAATAATCGGAAGAGTGAATGAAAATTCAGGAGAAAATAAAGGAACGCACAGGCACACGGCCACAGCATAGACAGCAATGGAAATTTCTTTTCTTCTTTTTTTTTTTTCTTTTTTTTTTTATTCAAAATTGAATAAAACGAAGGAAAAAATTGAATTATTTGATGATGTGAAATTGTGTATGGAAAATATGTTTTCGGGCCATGAAGCACGTGGCGAATGTTGATTCCAACAGCGATCAGTTGGATATAAATTATTGAATACACTAACGAAATGTATCAGAACATTAAATTAAAACACGAACGCAAGAGCGACAATGATTTTAGAATTGGAATCACAGACGAAAAAAAAAATCTACTGCAAAGAAAATTAGTCAAATAGCAAATTCGATTGCAAATGATATCTTGTTTACAAGGCGTTCCCGGTTCCCGTTCACTCTCTATATTTCTCTCTCTCTTTCTTTCTTTCTTTCCTTCTCTGACTCATTTTTGTTTACGAATTTATTATTGAATTTGGTTGTTATTCGCTTATTGAGCATGAGTAATTGCTTTTTCGATTTAGGCTAAATTTGATTGAAATCATAATCACGATAATATTAACATTTAATAATAATAATACTAACGATTTTACCTTGGAATATATTCAGTGCGTTTGTAAATGAGTTTTGCATATGGTATGATTTTTGAGTATTGCATCGAACAGCATGATACAGTTTTACTATCAATAGACAAAAATCGTATTCTCAAATGACAGAGTGTTTATTATATACGGTGAATGAATATCATGGACAATAACCAAATGACCGTAACAATGGCAATGACTTAAGACGTGCGAATGTGCAATCTTGTTATCAAATGAATTCCAAGTACATCTCGGCAAGTAGCCACATCTTATACGCCTACTGCATACTGTCAACTGTATTAAATATATATTCGTTGAATGCCATTTGTTCGGTTAGCAGCTCATTGTTGTTGGTTTTTTCTGTTTTTTATTTCCCGTTTTCTTTTTGTTTTGTTTTGTTTTGTTTTTTATTCATGGAAATTGTTGCAATTTCAATTGTGTAAGATTTTGTTGTTTGCTTACTATGAAAGCGTACAAACAAAATTCCATACATTCGATATGTTTGAGTTTATATATTTAATCCTGGTGTCAATCTTTCTCATTGTTAATGCTCAATTATTATCGGTTTTCACAAGACCAGATTAGAATGCTATTTTGGTTTATATTCAATATATTCAATGAATTCAGTAAGAATATCCGCGTTACGCCCACTCATCTTGAGTTGCTGCTGTTTTGTTTTTTATCTCTCTCTCTTTTTATTTTCGTATTGAAAATAAATCCATTTCACCATTTTCTTTTTTTCTCTATCTCTGCGTCTCTCTCCATTTTTCCCATAAAAAAATTACAACAAATTTGTTTCGTAGAAATTTCAACATGGAATTGAATTGTTGAATTGGCCATTTGAAAGCCATACACACAACAGGACATCATTCCAATATATTGTGATAAATCTTTCATCGAATGAAATTGTTCATTTGAATATGAAACATTGGAATAATGAAGATTGGATGAGCTCGAATAGCAAATAGCAACAGATTAGGCAGATGGTAGATTTGACTCAATGGAATAGATTTGCTTAGAGTTTCAGCTAATTTCTACACACGTTGGTTACCGTACACACACACACACACACACACACACACACCTATATGAAAACCCATTTTCAATACAAATCATTTCTAATAAATGCCATTACATTGAATATTATCTTGTGGAAAATCTCTTTATTCATACAAACTGGATAATAATGAAGGTTGATTAATGTATTTTGACTGGTTGCAGAGCAACGTTTAAATGAGAAATGTATTAACAATGATCAACCAGTAATTACCAATACCAATTACGAATATTATTATGTGTTTTTGAGGCCTTTGAGAATAAATATTAATTTCGAAAATGGTTCGTTGCAAATGAACTTCTGTTTAACAAATTGATGAAATGAGATGAATGTTTTCCAAAAAGGGGACCACCATTGATAAATAAATGGATCAACTTAACCGAAGGCAAAAACAAAAAGAACAGAAGAAAAAAACGTGAATCCATTTCGATAACAAATTCCAGGTCTAAGTCAATTTCCATATTAAATTCGAAAAATTGAATCGGAACAAATCTTTTTCAGAATATTTATATTTGTGTATGAAATCGAAAGAAGAAGAAAGAAGAAAAAAAAACAGAATGTTGCGGTTGTGATATCTGTGAATATCAAATTATCGAAAACCTCTTTACATTTTATCCTTCAATAAAATTTGCAGTGCATGTAAACGAATTTATATTTATATGTTGATGTGATTTTCAATTTTCGATATTATGTTAAATGTTCATCATATATGTATATTCGGATCGAGTTTGCTGGTTTCCGATCATTTTTTCTTCTCTCTCTCTCTCTCTATCAGCCAAATTTTGTTTTTCATTCCATTTCCCGCACACAAACTGTATTCATTTCAGTTTGTAGTGTGCCAATAGTCGCATTTGTTATGCATGACGCTGTTATGCTCAATAAAATTACCATTCAAATGTACGACGAACATTGAACAGTATGTAAACAAAACAGTGTATTCAATGGCTTTTAAACGTAAATATAGATTGTTTGTAAGCTTTGCTCGGTTATGCCATTCAAGACTATGAACGAAGCATTCAGAAGTGCAAGCAAATTGCTGGCCAATTCAAGTGATTTGATGCAAAACGATATATTTCCTTAACAATTCCTTTCGATCCTAACTTGCAGATCGTCCGAACTTGCAGTTGTGAATATTTGCGTCACAATCAAAAGTGATGCTATGCAATTGCATAGCATACTATAAAATCACTGATGTGTGCATGAAAACCAAATATCAATTGTGTGTTTATTATTCGACAATATATTTTAGGTCTACTGATTGAACTTGTTTATTATATACACAATGTGTATACACAAACAGTCACAAAACAATTTCAGTCTGTGGCTCCCATATTTATTCGCGAATAGACAACTCCATAGATTGCCAACTGGCAATTGTGAGCTTCGACGGAATCGACGGAACCACAACATATAACATTTACAAAATACCAAATTCAAAATGAAGGATCAAATGGTGAATGCGATGCGAGTACCAAGCAGTAACAACAATAACAACAATTGCCACAAGAATAAAAAAAAATAGAAAGAACAAAAAAACAAAATAGAAATTCGATTCGACAGAAAGGTTTCCACAAATTGAAATGTAATTTGAAATTTGTGTTTTTTATCAAAACACCCCAACGCTTGTTTGTGAATGCGTTTTATGTGGCGCGCATATATGAAATGTTGCTAACAAAAAGACTTTATCACTTTATGTGGTTTTCTTTTTCTATTAAATTCTTTTCTTTTTTTTCTTTTTTTGTCATCACTTGATTGCGATAAATGTACAGGATTTGCTATGCCACAGGCTTTTCACTTTTCACATATACATACGTCATATATGCATTCAAACCGAACGCCTTCGACATGGCAAAGTATTTTATAGTGCTTTTTTGTCATTTTTCGCCAGTTCAACATCTCAGTCGCACATTTATTCGCATGATTTCTTCTTTTATTTTTTCTATTTTTTTTTTGTAGCATTTTTCTTATTCAATATGTGATGTGCGATGTGATGTTGATTTGTGATTGCATCATTTTGTTCGGTGCGATTTGTAATGGGAAATCGTTTATCGTAAAAAAAAAGTGCAAACATGCATTCAAGCGGCAACTGAAAAGTGAATTTGGGCGTAAATGTTGACGATAAAATTCTTAAATAGACTTTTGCAATAATTAACCGAAAATTTTCCGATTGACAAGAGCCTTGGACGGGCCTTCTCATTATTAATTTATTCATTGAAGTGGAAAGCAACCATTTGTAGACCAGAGATAAAGGAACAGTGAATACGGAACGTAAACGACGTTTAGTTTGGCAATTTTCCATCACATTCCAGTCAGCATTGAATAAGTCGCAAGAATAATATACGATTATACTGTGTACATTGGATCGTCAAATAAATTCGGTCTTTTCGTTTTGATTACATTCGTTACAGTTCTTCATTTCATTTTCGGTTTCATGCATTTAAACACACATTGAATGCGGTATTTACAAATTACATTCATTTCGAATCGTTCGTTGTTTATTGTGTATTGTGCGTAACAAAATATATCTGTCGGTCTTGTTGATTTTTCATCCCCCTAAATGCAAACGGAATTAT
Source organism: Mayetiola destructor (assembly GCA_000149185.1). Taxonomy (NCBI): domain Eukaryota; kingdom Metazoa; phylum Arthropoda; class Insecta; order Diptera; family Cecidomyiidae; genus Mayetiola; species Mayetiola destructor. The sequence continues at coordinate 6,361,543 of GL501517.1, forward strand.
TTTTTTTTTTTTTTTTTTAGTGCGGTTGTCAGTTGTGAGCACCGAACACTTCGAATACCATATAGATCAATTTTGTTTGTGTATAATGGCATAGATTTAGTGCTCCACCCTCCACCCAGTTACATACCATTACTTCAATCATGGCGATCAACGACTTCGTTTTTATTGCATTTGATAATGTTCCAATTGAAATGAAAGCCACAATTCATGAGTTTATTAAAAGTTCATTTAGTCTGTTCTTGATGTTTTGGGAACATTCAAACATTTCGTTTGATGAAACAAACAGAAAATGATGAAAATTTCGAACAAATAAGGACTCAATATGCAGCCGCAGCTGGAGTTTTTAGAATAGAAATTTGACTTTTCCCCATTCAAATGATTGATTTAATTAAATAAAGAAGACAAAATATCCTAACTTTAGGCCGCACTTCATTCATTCCCTTGGAAAAGAAAAACAAAAACAAAACTGATTATGCTCCAAACACGAACAGTTATAATTTCGTTCGGCCACACCTCTGCCATTGGCTGTTAGAAGATTTCATTGTTATTTAAATCAAACGAATTGAAGTTTAACGATTCATTGGTTCCAAAACTGAAAAGATTCACATTTGATATCAACACCATGATAAAATATGGAAAACCAAAAAAGTCCGATACATTAAATCATTATCATTGTCAAAACTTTTCTTATTTTGACCTTGTGGTCACTTCATTTGTTGATGAATTAATTTGTGAAAAGTCAAAGAGTTTGAATAAAGAAAAAATCCCTAAATGATGGATATTGATGTGGTTTGCGGAACTTTTCCACGCACATATGCATACATGTCATTCAGAAAAAGTGGTTAGTGAACCGAATTCGGAAAGGTCCATTAAATAATATGTATATGTTTGTTGTGTGTCTAATAGAAATTTCTGTATGCGTTTGAAAATTTGAATGCGTATAACGTGTAAAATCTTTTTTCATCAACAGCATTTCCATTTAGCTTGTTATACGACCAAGCGCACCGTTGATGAATTAATTTGTACCATACACACCATATACATTGGCATAAAATACAAGCAGCCAGCGCACCCGGTCGATTCATGTAACACTTTGATGCATCATGCCTAACAGTGTATATATGTCGAGTACTCGAAAACATTTGGTTTAATCAAAGCCACATACAAGAATTACATATCAAACTGAATCAGTTGATCGACATTAATTGGCTGGGCTCAAACAATTTTACCATTTTGGCTGTGAAATCGCTTAACCAAAGCACAAATTGTGCTTACAATCCAAATGGTAATGGCATATATCGATTGAGATTTTCAATTCATTTGATTGGTAAAATGGTCAATGGATCTTTTTTTACTCAACAAAATAAAGCAATAAAGCCAAAATGGACAACATTTCGATCATATGAATACACATACACACATATCAAGTATACATAAATATCATCCATAAAATAGCTTAGTACGGAGCACCTGAACCCGGTTAGCTTAATGGACCTGGGCTCAAGGGGTACACATTGATCTTAAAATAATAATAATCAAAATCGAATAATCACTTCGAAATTCGTCACATTTTCATTTTTGCCTAAATGTTTGCACCCCTCGTGGTATTCTCTCTCACATCGTAGAAATCTTTCTATGGAAAACGATAAATGAATCACAATTTGGGTAGTGTTTGTTTGACGAGAAGAATTCAATAAATTTCCATTGAACCCAAAATGGTATGCTAGTCATTCATGTTGGCTGGCTGATCGATAGGGCAATTAATCTGAAGCCATCGTGCATTCATTCATCCAGTTGAATGTATAATTTAGCGTTTACAAGACATTTTAATTGAAAATTTTCGAAACCAATAAAAAGTGATTCGATATTTTGCCGGATGAAAATTTCGTTTGAAAATTTGCCATTTATATGGTCCGGATATGTCATACGAAATGTGAAATGTAAAATGAGAAATCAGTGATGATTTGGCTTTTCATTTTACGATAGAATGGAAATGAATCAATGGAAAAAAACCCCAATATGAATGCGACGTTTTTATCGTTTCAACGTATATGAACCAAAGCTTTTTGGCCATTGTAATTGAATTTTGACGTCCATCAGATGAATAATAATGAATGTCGCGTGGATTTTCTACTGAAATACCATTGGCAGTTCGAAATGATGATATTGACCGCAATTCAAATGGGAGAAGGCAAAAAATAAAAAATATATATCAATCTAATTCGACCCATAATAAGAAAGTGATGTGATGAGATGAGATTTAAAAAGTTGGAAATTATGCAGCCTTTGCCATATCTAATAATTAATTTTCAAGAATCACGAATTAATTGAGTTGATTAAATGTATTTTCACCAAAGCGGCATGTTCAATTGTTCATTAAAGCCATAAATAATGAAGAAAACAAAACAAACATTTCAAACATGTTAGTGTTTCTATTCATATAAAATGTGAAAATCCATTGATTTAATATCCATGGTTCCGGTACAATTTGCATGAACATACATGCCTGTATAACTGTATAACGCCATTCAATGAATATGAAATTGTAAATTTAATTAAATTCTGGCACAATGTACACGATCAAAGAAACACAGAAGTGAAATTGACTTAAAATTAAGGATGCAATCATGTCTGTGTGCTATATGGTCCCATCTTTCATACACCATGATCCATCGATGTATTCAAAAAAAAAATAAAAAAGCTGTCAATCTCAACTCTGCTGTGTATCTGGGCATGATATGGATTTTGATTCAACTTGAATTCTCGAATGAGATAATTCCACATTTAAAATTGAATGCTTAAACAGATAGGATGTGCGTCATGTGTGCTTACTTGTGTATATGAGTACGAGCAACGTATCTATCGAAAGTATCGGATTTGAATACATCGAAATGATTACGGATGCTATTCGTACATTTCAAAACAAAATCCAAACCCTGTGAAACACAACAGTGAATATCAAAATTCACTGGCAGATGGCATATGTCAATTTGATATTTGTCAAAACCATTTTTAAGCGGAAAGCTAATCAATAAATTGATTTATTTGAGTCTGTTTTGGTGGAAAATTTCAAGGAAATTAGCAATTTGATGCTAGAAATTTAGTGAAGGTGTATAGGTGAAGCGATGGCTGATGGAATATTTTTTTTTTTGGGGAATGGTGACACAATAGCAATACGAATCATGTCAGGATTCACATTATTATGAATGAAAATAAGAATCACTAATAAAATACCAAAATATTTTAACTCGCCAAATGAACAAAGCTTTTAGTCAGACTGAAATAGAATAAAATATTTTATTGATGACATGATCATCTTTCATTCGTATCTGTATCGTTTCTGTTGGTGTTGTGGGATATAGTATTTTCATAATGAATAGTATTTTGGTACCAATTTACCCTTAGGATACATAATTGAGCATCAATTCAGCATCAATTCAGCATCAATTATACTGTAAGCAAAAACAATAAAACCCAAGAGCAAGCAAACGAAGTGAAAAACCAATTTTACAAAAGTTGTATATATATGTGCGGAGCAAGGAAATGCTACATACTTCAATTTGGTGCTTTAAGGCAAATAAATAACATTCACATATTTATTCGCTCAAATATACATCCATATAAACAGATAGACGTAGCCAAGTACCATTGATCTTGTCTCAGAGGCGCACAAAGTCAGCGTTGAATTAAAAGTAACACAAAATGAGGATAAAGATGATAAACAATGATAATAATAAAATGTTGAAATGAACCATCAATTCGCTTTCTCTTTTTCTCAATCTTTCTCATACAAACACACACACACACGCAGAAACCAGTACGTTGACAAGTGTACGGAGAACCGAAACGAAACGAGGCGAAAACGAAATTGTTGAATGCAATGGATTCGATGGAGAGGAGAAAAACAGATAAACAGCGCGCACACAACGATTGTATACATTTCCCCGTGAAATTATCTATTTCGGAGTGGAGCGGCTTCATCACAAACGGTATAAACAGGATAATTTTTAAATGAAAATTAAGCCAGACAAAATGAACGCCAGAATAATATTATGATCATCATTGATTTAATAGAATAAGCTGCTATCGTTGAATATATCAGTGAGTTCACAGTCTCACGAGCACACCATCCACCATCCAACATGCACCATTCGGTATTCTTTTCAAACACATAATAAACGTTAAACGAGCTAAACGACATTCTTTTGAATGTGTACCGTGCACAGAATATAATATGTATATATAAATATAAAACGATATATTATGGATCTGTTATTTTTGGACGAATTGTATGATGTTTTGATGTTTGGATGTTCAAAACTTCTGATGAAGGTTTTTGCTTTCTTTTTTCGCCTGAACCATATACATACGCTTGAATCATAGATTGGATGGGTGGTAAAGGCTGAGTGATGTGCCATTTCTTTCACAAACATTTTTCACTTGTAAACCAATTTATAATGATTTTGTCCCTTTTTTGCTCACTCAATTCATTCAAGTCAATTGAATATAGAAGAGCATTTTCATTATTAACTGTTATTGTTGCGCCACTTACTCGTGTTCTTTTCTTCTTTTTTTTTTTCTTTCTCCTTTGACTGTTTCCCTTGTTTGATGGTAACGGCAATATCAACATCAATGTTCAACGGTACCTTTAATTCGTATTATTATTCTTTGGTTAAGAAAATGTTTAAGATTTACATGATGTAAATGCCAGCTAGTTATCCATTTAACGGTGGTCGTTTTACGTTTGCTTATCATAAATAATAGCGGTTTTGGAATTTGGATTTCGATCAAATATAATTTGAACGAAAACCATGAAATTGAAGAAAAAGAAAAATCATTAATCTTTGGTCATTTTTTCAATTGAGTCTCATGTCTGAAAAAGTTGAATATAACAATAAAAATGTTGCTTCTTCCGATGTGATGATATACTGTTTTAATTTGTATGTTTGTTTGTTGTGTTATGTCCGATCAATGCTGTTTTGGTGCTTTTCATTGTGAAACTGTCAATTGTTGAATTGCTACTCTGTAGTCTGTAGCTATAATGAAATGCAACATCCATCGTCACTGAATCACATAAGCATTTAATGATTTAACTTAATATGTGATTTCCACAATCCCTATGTGGATTCTACTTTTATGCATACAATTGAAACCGTTGCTCCGCCTTGCTATCGAATTGACTCCACCCATTTTATTTTATTTTCTTTTTTTCGTTGTTTCTTTTATTCCTTCGCGTTTTTTCCATTCGCGTCGATTGGAGTTTTGTTGCCGATATTTGATTTCATTGTATGCAGTTGTGCATTTGTACATGTGTGAGAGTAATTGTGCTCATTTTTATCGTCTGTTTTGGTTTTCTGATTGATTTTTCTGGCACCCTTACACTCTTTACACATTGGATGCTTTCGATTCATTCAACGATTATGTTCGCTTCCCCATTCAATTCCGTACACGAATAAAACCCATCGACCCGACAACGAAGATGAGAGCGAGACTAGCACATGCACACAATCACACACACACACACACACCACACAACATAAAACGTTGATGATGAAAGATACAATGAATAGAACGTGTGGAGTGTGGAAAATAAATCTTTATATTATGTACTTGTATTATTATTATGGAACATAAACCAATCTACAGAAAATTGAATGACTGTTATACACTTTGGATATCTAATTTGGTAAATTATATTATGTCATTACGTGCTTCATACACACATTATGAGTTACACGTTTCGATTGGAATTTTGTTGTTGTTGTTGTTGTTATTTCATTTCGTTCATTCGTCAATGTTTATGTTTGTGTATTTGAACGGTTTTTTTTTGTTATGTAACGAGGAAGAAAATTTCATTTCTTTTCCCGAATCGTTCCTCCTGTTTTCATTTTCTTTTCGCTCTCTTTTTATCTCTGTCCCATTGCGAATGGTGAACAAAATGTGGTTCTTTGATTACGCTTTGGAAACTTTTTGTTTGCTTCAGTTTGTTATTCCCTTGGCCTATGATTTCTGGCATTTGTGGAAAAATTGCCTTAAATGGAATGAATTGTTGTTATCCATTCATTGTTGCCAGTTTTTTTTTTCCTTTCGTTTCAAACATTTTTCCATTCTATGCTCTATTAATAAGCAAAATTTCCCAAAACGGGATATGTGGAGAAAAAAGCATCTGGATATGTGTCTGTGTATTACAATGAATCCTTTAACGATTAACGAATAAATAATTTTGTGATGCCCAAAGCACACCATAATCATCATGAGCCACATGAGCCCCATATTATAATAGGTTAGTTTGTATACAGTTGATATTTTTATTCAAATTTCCGGCGTTAACGGTGCTGGATAAATGATCCACTTATGTACACCAAATGAAATAAGTTAGAGCGATACCATTGCTGAATGAATCAAACTTATCTGACGTTTTTGGTAATGCCTTCCCCCCCCCCCCTCTCCTTCCTGAAAAGGACAAAAAAAATCGAGAGTTTGTTTTTCAATGAGTGGATTTGATTAAGCCAAGGGATCAGAGTGAATAACGATTACAGTTCGGATGGTTGGTCAGACGGTCGGTCAATTGTTTGCGTTTAAGTGGAAAATTTCAGTTTCGAAAATTCAAAAAAAAAAAAAATGTTGCATCCATTATTATTCGGTCGTTCGATTATTCGTTATCCCTTTTCGACAATAACAAATCTAATTGGTAATTTATTAATTGTATGTTTGATGAGATGACCTTTTTTTTTAATTACTTATATATTTTTCGTATCTGGATGCTTCATTAAATTGTTTTCATTGTGTGATTATACTTTTCATAATCATTTCATTCTACACCTTTTTCTCTCATATTGATTCTGATGTTTATCAGTGCATCATTTGAATATTCGGCTTAAATAATCGATTCTAGGAAAAGAGGACGAACAGAGAGAGACAGAGAGAAAAGAATTGATGAATTTTACGAACAAATTTCCGCACTAATTATAAAATAATTTTACATGCAATTCAATATATGATGCAATACAAACAATGCGCTTTTATTGTATGACCATTGATCATTCAGCCAGGTACGGCAGCACAAAATGGTTTATCAATTACCAATTGCAATTAATTTGTCTTTTGAATTGTCGTCGAGTTTCATGGGACTCTTTTATTTCTTGTTTATGTTGTTTGTTTGTTTTGCCTGGCATTTTTTACCCGACAATAATGAAATCAACTGTTCGTTTGAATTTTATTATTCAGCTGTGGAAATGCCATTTGAATTGATTGGATGTTTTTCTTTTGGTTTTTGTTGTTGCTCATTTAGCATTTTGTTTTCATTGTTATATTGCAATCGGATGGCGCATTAAGGGGAAAAACACTTTAATTTTTCGCAATCTGCAAACATTGGCGCAAAATTTTATGCTGATTTGATCACATTGGGAAAAAATGAAAGCACAACATAACTCCATGGAGAGTTGAGAGTAGAATTGTATGCTTTCTATTGTGTGCAATATGCAATACCAAAACCGCATTGTGATTTGTTCGTCAAAGTGTTGACCTCAATTGTATTACAATTCGAAAATTGAATGAATTTTATTATTCGAATTTTTGCGAACATTTTATATATGGATGTCGATAACAATGCACACCAAATAATCGCATAAAATATAACGTTGGCCGGTCAACAGCAACATTACTCTATGCCGGCTGCGAATTGATGCTGAATTCAAAGAGAGCACACAATTGGAATGGAAACGATTGAAATGTTCGCTACCATAGTTCCAAAATCAGTGGTTAAGAATATACCTGTCAAGTCTCGAAATACTCAACTCTCCAGACTCAAGTCTCTGTACTTATGTACGGTACGGCCATACCTACGAGGCCCTGTCAAGTATTTTAGTTACCACTGTCCAAAATAAGCCAATTACCAAAAATAACTCACAGACCCGTTTTTTTTTTCATTTCTGGCGATTTTCTCGATTTTGTGGGTGTTATTATTGATGAAATACAGAAAACTATCTGTCGTTTTCGTCAACTACATACGGCGATTATTCACAGAGTGAATACGAAAAAAAAGAACCCATAAATTTTGATCGAATTGGACACCAAATTTCCATTCAAAATGAATTACATTTCGTCCATGATTATTTTGGTGATTTTGCCTTACCATTCAAACGAAGTGGAATTTTCAATTTGATGCTCAAGGTTCTAATCGCAAACGATTATCTACTGTAATGAGTTTAATTTGACAGGAAAATCAACAAACAAACATTGCATCGTTTGAATTGAATGAAACATCACAACTTAATGGCATTACTTGTGGATTATTATTGAATGTGTGCGCAGTGCGCACACTCACTCACACATCATTTTCATATTGTGGTTTTTCCACATATTACCTTAATCGGTTAGGTATGAGCTTCGAGCCGAAATCCACAATTTATCGCAAAATGGTGCACCTCAACGGCTTTTTTTTCCACGGCATCAATCCAATTCGATTTATTGAATCCAATGGAATTGCCATTTCGTTTGATCGAAGATGAAAATAGCATCGGACTCCTGGGAAAATCTTCAGCAACAAACTCATCATTTTTGGTCGAAAAATCCGTGCCGGTGAAAAATTGATTCTCATTTCCACGTGCCATTTACTCAAAATGTCCATGGTATCTTTGAATTCGGCTTCATTCGAATTGTTGATATATTGAACTTTCGAATCTGTTCACCTCATGAATTGATCAGAATAGTTCGTTCCATTGCTATGTGTAATTCATACACGTTTTAAGTGTGAATGTATTTTTATGTATAGGATGTATGGATGCGTGTGTGCGCCTATACTTAAACGAAGAACAGTATATAAAGCGTAAATGTAAAGTAGAGGGAAAATATTGTTGAAAATGACGCCGCCTACTGTATATACATTTGTACATTTTATAAGCGGAAAAAAAGGGAACAGAAAAACACAGCCGATTTTGTTGTTGGTTGCACAGGACTTAGATGTTGGTTTACCTTAAGCATAAACAGTTTGTTTTTGATATCGGTGGTGTGTTGAAGGTTTTGTACAAAGCAGCGATAAAATAACAAACAATTTACGAAACGAAACGAATATATGAATTTTCCGTTTTTGGCGCGACGAGTGAACAAAGATTTTATTTCAGTTTGTATTCGAAATTTGTTCGGGTTTTCTCTATTTATTTGTCATTCTGGACAATTGGAATGAATTAATTTAACATTTTTTTTCTTTGTGATAATTGTCTTGGATGAAAGAATTTTATTGAGAAAAAGAGTGCAGAAAAAAATGATTAGCGGATTTGAAATCAATTGATAAAACAAAAGTGATTGGAATAAAGTGCCCAAACGATCCATTCGGATAAAAATTCGGTGCTTTGATTCTGAAGTGGAAAATAATCATAATAATTTGTGGAAACGAATTGAGTGAAATTTTGAACAAAGTACAGTAACATTCGATCGCTAATCGATCATCATACGAAAAATGGACATTAAATCTATGCCAACACCGGACCAACATCAGGAACGTGAACGTCAAACACTTAGCATTTTTGAAAAATTAATTAAACACAATAGTGAATACGGTGCGGATTCAGATTTAACAAACAGTGGTGGTGAACATCAAAATTTGCAGAAAAGTTTACGCGATGTTAAAAACTTTCAAAAAATAATGGAAAAATTCAAAATTGACAGTGGCGTCGAGAATCTGATTCAGGACAATTACAAAGACATTGGTCAGTTCAATTCAATTGTATAAATTCATCTTATTTTTTTTTTCCAAATGTTCGATTGTCTAATTGAGCCCAGCTGATATTGAGTGTCATCATTTAACATTTTTGGTTTTTCTTTTCTTTTCTTTTTTTTGTCTTTTTCATTTTACAGATGATATGTGCTTGGGCGATACATCACGTAAGTTTGGCCCAATGACTCCACGCCACACCATCGATGCAATACTGGGATTGAAAAATTGCGAGAAACTGTTAGAGGGTAATTTTGTTTTGTTCAGTTCCTTTTAAAGTAGAACAGTCGTTTGCAATGGACCAAATCGAGTGCCAGCCATAATATTATTGTATTTTATGTGTAGTCCACTTGGACACTACTGGCTTATTCACCGATTGTACAGCAAATCTCAAAACAAATAGCAACGTTCTATATATTCAATGGAATGAGTGTATCGAATACCGAATGCCAGTTAAATCATAACATGAATTCAATAATAATTAAATGTAAATTCTTCTGATCTCGTGCTCTCGCTCAAAGAAATAAAATGATTAATTACCGCTCATTTAGTTTGTTGGTTTCATAGTTTTATCGTTTTGCACACTTTGATGCGATCGATTGGTTCTGAAAAAAACACTTCCATTCTGATGTGAATAACTATGAAAACGCAAAATTCCATAATATATTCAAATAAAAACCAAATCGAAAAATTGTAAATGAGAAATGAGAAACGAGAAATGAAGGTAAATATTAAATGTCCACAGTTCACAGTCAACAGTCAACCATGCCTTGTTAGTAGAAGTTCTTATTGCAATCGAGTCGTAATTATTTGTAATTGAATGTTTCATTTTGACGACGAAATGCGCTAAATCGATTTACCAAGCATAAACAAGTTAATTACCTTGTGCCTTTGTCACATTCCGATCCATTCAATCAATTTGGCCTTCTTGAAATGCTCCGTTTCCATATTATTAATTTTATATACACAAATGGATTTATCGAATAAAATAATTTCAATCACATTTAACATTCGAAATGATTTATTTGAAATAATATTGTAATAATCAGTGAGCAAATGACCATTGGCCTTAATCCGTCGCATTGTAATTAGTAATTGAGATTTGTAGTGTGTCGATGTGTGTTTGTGTTGTGTGTGTGTGTGTATGTGTGCGCGCGCGTTCTTTTCTACGAATGAATCGATTATAATTACAATCATTTGTAATTGTGGTGGCATGAGAATTGTGATGGCTTGTGGAAATTAAAGCGATTGAAATTAACGCTCTGGAAGTATTGTCTAACATTAATTAGAGAAACGAGCATTTGTTTTATGGTCAATGTGTTGGATTCCGTTTGGAAATTGGTAAACAGTAAACAATGTCGATTTTAATGCATGCCCAACACAATGCACTAAAGAAAGCAATTCCAAAATGGAAAATGGAAAATGAAAACAAAAAATGTGAATAGAAATAAAATCCAAGCTAAACTTCACATTTAATAATAATCAAATCATGAATAACATTCGTAGCATTCACTTTATTGGTTGGATTCGAGCATTTTGATTTCGAGCATACAACTAATCAAAAGAATCGTGCAAAATAAGGAGCGGAGCAAAAAAAAAAATGCAGAGAGAAACAAATCTCATTTCACTTCATTTCCCATGCGACACAAACAATTATTTTCGTCATTGTTTTTACAATATTTATGATCGGGCTATGAAAATGCAGTTTAAACTAAACGGTTCTCATTGAATTAAACACGAAAGAATATTAGCGGCGCACATTTAGTTCCATGTAAAACACAAAGAAAATTGAAGTATTTTTATATTTTTTTTGATTCCACAAACATAGGCACCTCGACTACGATTTATTTGCCGTATGAAAGGTTTTATCGTCTGATGGCCTGATTAATAATGTCTCTTTCTCCTGTAACATAACCGTTATTATTTTTGACACTCAATGCCGTGAATTTGGAAGTTTTGTGGGATTATTTTCGGGTGTAAAAGATTATAAATTAAATTCATTGCCGCATCAAACGTCATGGGCGCGACAAAATGAAGACAAAAACGAATTTTAAATTTGATTTTATGCCATGAATCATGAATGTCCTAACAAATAGACTAAATTTTTTGCGATTCTATGCTGAATTTTTCCGCAAAACTTCAAGAATTTTGTCTCACCCCTTCTATGTTATCCCTAGAACTTGGAACAAAAAAGAAATGAATCGTTTAATTCGGAATGCAATTTCAACTAAAAAGAATTTGTAAATGAGAATTGAAAGAATGCAAAAAGAAAAAAAAAACGAAAATGTCAGCTCAAATTGAATGAGCGCACAAATAAAACAAATAACTCTTTTCCATAATGACATGCAATCAATGAATGAATGAACGGATGAATGAAACCACAAAACTCACTTCATCAGAATAAAGGAAAAAGTGAAAATGAAATTAAAGATTGAATGACGAATTTGTTTGAGGAATGGAATAAAAGACAATGAGAAAACCACCCACCCTCATGGGCACACCGACACACGTGTTGGAATGTTTTTTTTTTCATTGATAGAACCAATTGTGCAACACACAAACACACCAGCCATATCAAATCACAATCACACAAATGGAAACTAAATAAATCTAACTTTAAAGATTTTATTTATCCTTATCGAGTAGCGTGCATCTAGCCAAAAGAAAAAAAAAAGTGTGGTGAAAGTTTTACTTCTTTTGTAATTCATTTGAATGTTAAATTATAATAATAATCAACGGCGCTACGGTCAAAATGAAGCGATAACATAGCATAAAATATACCAACAAACAGCTCGTAACGGTGACTAATTTAAACCGAATGGAAAAAAGAATATTGGAACAAAAAAAACGGATTTTCTTTTTCGTGCCTTTGCTAATTGGAATTGATGACTTTGAAATGTTGTTCTGCATTAAGTAAAGCAATTTAATGTCGCACATTGGTTTAATTCATTTCGCTCTAATATGAAATTTGTTATTTTCTGTTTGTTCTTTAATCGTGCATGATTTTGCATGCAATCAGAAAAAAAAAGAAGAAAAGAAATACGTTCATAACGGCTTCAAAATCCAATGAAATGGGAATGAAATTTGCTCGTTGGCCAAAATGTTTCGAATTACATTTCGGTTTGAAGCTCCTTCAAAAGCCGACATTCCTGATTTCGATACAAAAAAGAAAAAAATGAAAAAAAACCAGAAGAAAAAATGAATTTAATCGGATTGAGTGATTGATCAGACACCTGAAACTAATGACCCGAAGATATAACAAAAATATTAACTAGATTACCCAGTCACATGTCGTAATCTGAAACTTATTTATCGCTCTCTATCTCTAACTTCGACTTTGACCATATTCCGGGCAGCAGTGATCGATCATAGACTCAATTTACTCGAAAAAAACAAATGGGCCCACCGTCCCAATAGTGATAATTACATGTATTGGAATTTGGAATTATTCGAAAGTCATGGTGATGGTACGTTTTCTGAATTTCGTTAAAATCACCTAAAAGCCAATTTGGTCATATGCCGAAGATGTTACAGTGCTCACAAGCCAAAGAAGCCAAAAAGATGAATTCAAAACAAAGAGCCAAGTGCCGATTATTATCATTATTATCGCATGATTAAATCTTTTTTGAAATGCAAACTTGACAAATGGGGCGTATTATATGCGGTTCAGCTATTTATAAAATAAAAACCACAAACAAAACTAAATATTAATAAAAAAAATAAGTGATCCATCGGAGAAGAAATAACGATGGGGCCGGCTATAAACAACAATAATAAAAGTGCCGAACAGAGAAAAATAAAAAACAAAACGAGCAATAGAATCATCGTCATCGTCATCATAAGTGAATGCAATCAAATTGAATTTTATGCTATGCACACAAATTGTGTTCAACTGAAAAGAGAAAGAGACGACATTAAATGAAGACGAAACGATTTTATCTCAAACACAAAATGCTTAAGCATTAATTGAAATCGAATCAATCGATGTGTATAAATATGAGTTTGAATATTTGTGTTAGATAGCCGTCACAGTGTACAGTGTACACCATTTAATTGGGTAAAGTGTGTTTGCATCGATGTCGATTTGTTGCTTTCGTTTTGATCCACTGAGCGATAGAATTTAAACACTCTACAAAATGATCAAAACTAATAAGACATTTTGAATTTATCGGATCGTTTGAAGGAGAGAATTCATTTTTTTTTTTATTCGAATCAATAACAATCAAAAGTCCAATGCTAATCGCTTGAATGGGCTACTGGGTCTGCTAGCCATTTGTCCAAAATAACACAAAGTAAAAGCTTAGTAATTATTGGCTTTTTATTATATTGTTTTATTGACATCCGCTATTTATATGTAATTTTGTTCTCTCTTTCGTTTTCATCTTCCGAGATCACCGACCCAATAAATTCATATCCATTCTGTCAATTGATTTTTCATTTTCTATTAACTTATCCATTTAATTGAATTATTATTCTTCAGTTGAGAGCCAATCGTATGGACCGGATTCCAATATGAAGAAATTGTTCAATTGATTTATGTTGCGGTGCTGATGTTGGTGTTAATGTTTGTTTGTTATTTGTTGTTGCTTCTGTTACAAAATTAAATGTTAAAGTGCACGTTCATTTGATGCTGGGCTGTTTGGAAGCGGCTAATTTTCAGACGCAATTCAATTAAAATGTCTACCAATGGCGTGCGCAATAATTGTGTGCTAAGCAAACGATGAATTAAATGTAGTAAAACAGAAGAAATTAATCATAGATGGCAATCGGCTGTATGGCTTTTTTATTCATTTTAGTCAATTAGCGCATCATTCTCCCGATGTAACTAATGCTATTAATGATGTTTCAATCAAAATGGCACATGCGACTACTCTTCATTAAGCTATTGTCTGTCCCGTTCAGATTGAAATGAGATTGCAACGGAATCGAAGTCTCGTTAATGGAACGAAAATGAATTGATTGTCAAACAATTTCGTTTGTATTTATAATTTTAACGCGGCAAATTAAGTGTGTGTGTGTGTGTGTGTGCATGAATTAGCTTTAACATGGATACTTTCGTTGCCTTTAAGCGTATTAATGAAATAAGTAAAACAATACCAAGACCGGAAATCGCGTGTTCTTGTGAATCATTATATCCATTATCCATTATAAAGGTGAAATCAATTCCTGTACACACCATGTGTATGTTGTCAACGGTTTATGTTTATAATCATTTTCATTTGGCAGTCAACCAATGTTCATTCCAATGCATTTAAATTTAACTCGACGCACGATTGTGGTCTGGAGAATTTTAAAACAAACAAAAGCAAACATATATGAATTGTTCACCGAATGAAATTTGGTGTGTGTGTGTGTCTCCATTACAATAATTCCTGCCATTCAGGAAAAAGAGGGCGACAGAGAATGAAATAGGATGAAAACTATAAAAAAACGCGTTAACCGTTGACGAAATTTCATGTCGGAAAGGTGCCCATTACGGAGCCATAAATTAATTAAATAAAATTGCGAAAATATTCAAATGACTTTGAATGTGTGACTTCGATTAATTGTTGATTCAGGCGTTCATTTTTCATAATTATTTTCATTTTCATTCGATTTGAGCTCATTTTGAGTGCACACAACAACACAACAAAATTGTTTTGAATCGCTTATTATTTCAAGGTTGAAAGTTCGTATTTTCCATATTTTTGCGATTCTTTTATCCATTTTCTTCGGCGGTCTTTCTTTCTTTCATTTCGCATTTTTGGATTTCAGGCTGATTCGAATGATACGATCAAAACGAATATTCATATTATGTATTTCATCGTATTGCCGCCATTCGTGTTAAATATCAAGTTAATTTTTCGTTTTTCTGTTACAAATAACACGACTCATTCGCGTATTATGATGAAGTACCTTAAGGTTTTATAGAACCGCTGTTCACTGTTTCGCTGCTGCATTGTATGCTCGTTCAACGTTCATCGTTCATCGTCCATCGTTTCACTGAGTGAAAAATGATTGTACAAACGCGTGCCATTGGTCCCATTAATTTTTTCGATTAAATCATATTTTTTGTTGTACGCAAATCAAAAATGACGATTATAATTATGATTTTCATAATTCATGAGGTGACCGATGATAAAAATAATAATAAATAATAAATAATGATGATAAATGTAAAACATAATTCCAAATCATATGCATACATTACATTTGAAAAATGTTGCGTTTCTTTCGCTCTCGCGATTTGCATCCGGATTGAGTTCATCGTATAATTGAATTACCTTTAACATGCTCATGTTTGATACAAAAATTGTCAATTAATTAACAAATTTTCATGATCGATGAAAAAAAAGCGATTGCCAAACCATGACGAATGCCCATTCCGTCATTTGATTCAATCACCAATGAAATTGAATAGAATGAAATGAAAGAAGGAAAAAAAAACATGTGGAAAAACACGATTTTCAATTCAACCACAGCAAATACTAAATACACTTTGCATGGAATCGAGGAAAATTCGATGAATTTTCCATGAAAAACCTCTAATTAGGTTTTTATTTATAAATTAGATGTAATTAATGTAATCACAAGTAACATTTCGATTTGGTAATTTCAAATGAAACGATAACAAAAACGAACGGATGTTAGCAGGAAATTATGCACATAGCACACAGCACACAGCAAAGACAACCAAATGAAATGAAACTACAAAAAAAAAATGTAAAAGAAAAATGATTGGAAAAAAGCGTGAGTTGTGAGGCCAACGCTAACAGATTAATTAAGGAACACGATCACAAATGTGAATTGAGAATTGTCTGGAAAAGGGAATCATAAACGAATTGCAAACGGACATAATAAAATTAAATCAAATCCACTCAAACTGTGCATGCATAAAAATATATGGTGGAAAGTGGACGGTGAACGGACCAAACTGACCAAACAGATATTCTAATGGATAATAATTTAATGCTAACCATCAACCAATTTATTCTGAAATAATACAATGAATCGGAACAATAATATAAATAACATATCATACATGCCATGACAATAAAGCTTAGCATTGGATTATAATATTTTTTACCATGACATTTTAATTTAATTTACATTATTCAACTCAATTAACAAACCAATCATACTTTGGCTATGTTAAATAGTTTACAGAAAAATCAGTTAAAATATCGATTTTAGTGTGTCTGTGTGTTTGTCGGTGTATATGTGTTGTGTATGTATATTTTATATTATTTAGTGGCGTTAATTTTGCTTATCAGATGCGTTAAAATAGCCATGGCAAAGTTGACGAGAGACATAAAAGAAAACTGAAAAACTAAAAACCATCAACACACCATGAACAAATGGTGAACGACATGATGGAAAGTGGAAAATCGACAGAGAAAGAAACGATATTAAATAACATTCAATTAAAAAGAACGTAGCTTTAATGGTTGTTCATTAAAATAACAGGCCAACATGCAACACCGAATAGCACATTTATTCTATTTGTTTATTATTAAAAGAAATATTCAACAAATCAAAAGAAATGACCGCTTTCAATTTGTCGACCTGAATAAATGGTGTGGACTGTGAACACTAAACACTTGTGTGTGTGGGTGTGTGTGTGTGTATATATATGGCGGCATGGCGTTGTTGTTGCTATAATGCATTTGATAGATTTGACTTATGCAGCTAAATATATATAAAAAAACTACTGTTGCTGTTGCTAATGAACTGATCCAAATCAGTACAGTGTACAAGTGTACAGTCAACTGCTTGCAATACATGATTCCATCGGAAGAGAGAGGAGGAGAAAAAACTAGAAATTATTATTTTTATTCGAAAATCAAAAATTCAATCGCTTGACGATAAGAATCTACGATTGTGTTGTTGGATTAAAATAGTAATCGAACCAATTTTTTTTTGTTTTTTTTTTTCATTTTCATTTTCATTCGTTTTCACTTGTAGGTGGAAAGAATCATATGAACGATTTACGATCAGACGCATTAAAGCGCATCAAAGCATCTGACAATCAGCTAATCATGAAAGAGCATCTCATACGATTGGAAAATGATAAATGTCAATCAAATCAAGGATTGCACTATGATTATAATCACTCTGGTGGCGCATTAAAAGATCAAAAATCATATTTTTTGGAAGATTCATATTATTCGATGGAACAACGAACACGTCCATGTGATCCATATTCGATGGCGGCTGGTGATTCGGTTAATGGTAGCCACGGTCCAAACAGCGGCAATGGTGGCATTAATCAGGATTGCATTGGAAATAATGTAACAGAAAAACAAAATCATAATACATCACATGATTCATATGCTAATGATTATGATGATTCTATATCGATGAATGGTGATAATAGCAAAGATTATTTAGTAACTAGTAGTGGTGGTAGTGGTAACAGTGATCACATAAAAACCCATCGAAATGTTAAACGAACAAAATTCGATTATTTGAATAGTTTTGATGCGATTCGTCCGAGAAATATCGATGAAATGCAAAATGATGAACATCAACGATTAATCGATGGTTCGAATAATGATTATCGTGTTAATGTTACAAATGATAACAATCAAGAGCGATGTGGTGGCGGTAGCGGCGGCGGCGGCGGCGGAGGCGGAGGCGGTAGTAGCGATGATAATGGAACTAATATTAATGTAAACTATGCATCAAGTGATGATTTGAATCAAACAAATACTAGCGAACATGATGATAAAAATTTATCGGGCAGCGATGATGAAAATGGTGGTAATTATTTCCCGTCTTTTGTTATTAATGCCCATTTAACAACAATTCAAAATCAAAATATTATATCGATAACAATTTGGCTATTTATCTTTTAATTTTAGCACCCGATGATGCTTGTAATAAGAAAAAACATCGACGAAATCGTACAACATTCACCACTTACCAATTGCATGAGTTGGAAAGAGCCTTCGAAAAGAGGTAATAGAAAAACGATGATTTCAAAATAGTTTTTTGAATTTTTTTAAAAGTCATTTAAAAATGATGGAAAATGATATTTAAATGAATTTCTAATGAATTAATTCATTCAAATAATGAATTTAATATATTCAATGAATTTCTAATGAAGCTATTTAAATGAATTATCCATTTATCCAGCCATTATCCGGACGTTTACAGTCGCGAGGAATTAGCTATGAAAGTCAATTTACCCGAAGTTCGTGTTCAGGTAAGCCAATTTTATCACTTTACTGCAGTATCAACCGTATTCAAATATGGTTTCGAAAAAGGTTTCGGTTCAATTGAAGGCGGACACATAATAATAACGTCGAACGCAAATCATTTTGAGAAAAAAGAAATCCATCATTCGAACATTTCGAAAAAAGCATTCCGTTTGAAGTGCTTGAATTGAGGTGTTTTTTATTTTCTTTTGTCGTCATAAAAGTTTCTCGTTTTTTTTTGTTCTGTATGGCGAGACACACAATAACATCACTATGAATCTGGCCCATGGCCGATGAATAAAGAGCCCAGCAAAAAAAAAAATGAACGCACACTCATACAAGATTTAATGCCACTCACAAATATGAGAGGGGAAATTTCGAATCAATTTATTTGACAGCTTAAGCTGATTTACTATAGGTGACAAGTTTTCGAACAAATTGTAATCCTAAGCCCAGCCGACATCGAAGAAAATTCAATTTTTCAACCGAAAAATTGTGTATATTTGTTGCGATGTGAAATATGCCGGTTGATGCATGGTTTTGAAAACATGCGGTTTTATTGTGGGTTACATTTCTGCATGTTATCTAGTCAAAACGGCTGACATAAGCTGTTACAGTCAATTATTTTGAATTGTTTTTCATTCGGAACAAAATAAGAAAATAATCGATATTTAGCATGGTAACTTGAATAAAATCAATAAGATTTTAGTCGATTTTCCTTGTTATTTTTGCCTTTTTTTTAATTGGGTATGAATTTGGGCTTGCGCATGCTAGTCCTGTTGTACGTCGGACCAAAGATGTCACTTGATGATTGCTTATTTTGCTGAAAAAGAAAAAAACAGTTCATTGAATTTTTGAAAATTGGTAATGGCAAATTTGTTGAATGCGCGTCACATATTTGGATTTTCCTCCGATGTCAATGCTCTGTCGAAAGTCTATTGACTCTCGAAAAATTGCAAATGAATAGAGCTAAAGTTGAGATTTTGATTTATTTTCTGTGATTTGTTCCTTACTTCCCATTCTTCACTGTTTACAATTTAACAAATGGAAAATGAATAAATATAATCATTTACCATTTATTCATAATACATTTGCAAAGTGTAAATATTTCGAACGGAATACGGTATACCGAATGTGTAAAGTGAAAAAATGAAGCATCGATCTATGAACATTTTCCATGTGCACTGTGCACAGATGAAATTACAATTTCCCAAAGACACAACCGACAAACAAACAAAACCAAAAACATATTCGATTCGATTCGTTTTCAATTTGAATTTCAATGGTTGATTGCAAGTTTGCATGCAATAATAATGATATTTTAGTTCAAAATTCAATGCAGTCGTTTATGAGCGAAATTATGTGGCATTGGTGAAGTTTTTGGTTCAGAAATTGTGTTTGCTTTGGTGTAAAATCATTTCAAATCGTATATCATTGAATGAACAAAGTGTCACATATTATGTATTTGGATTTGGAATTTATAGTAAATTTAATTTTTTGCCAAAAATGGAAAATCACCTGCTCGAAATCATCGTAAAAGGCACGAAATGTTCGGTAAACATTTTTTTTTCTTGATTTTTTTGAATATGTATAAATTTTATTTGGCGTCATCGTCATAATTTTGCGTGTTTTCGAATCAAAAATCAAATTTATTTTCCATTTTGAGAAATGAACAATTATAATTTGTGACACATGCATTCAAATCATTTTCAGTATGTTCAAAAAAATTGTTCACACGGAAAATCAAATGTCAGAAATAAAAGTTTAAATTTGTTTTATGATGGCCCAACAAATTCATTTGACTCGCTCTACAGATATCCGGCGGAGCTTTCGTATTGTATGATTCTCATTCCGACCAGGAAAACTTGTCTCTGGTTACTTATAATTATTATATTTGAGATCGAATTTCGAATTGAAAAATTCAATAATCCATTTCCAAATCAAGTGAGCAATAAAATAAAAAATCAAATGGGGAGTACAAAATATACTAAAGACAAACATTGCAAATCGGATTTGTGATGATAACAGAATCAAAATCAGCTCACGGAATTGCTAAATTATATTTGTGGATAACAGGATTCGGAAGGACAGAGATAAAAAGCAAAAATGAATATCACAAACAAACGCACACACACACAATAATACCGACAAAAATACAAATGGAATAAAGTAAAATGAGAGCATAACTGTTCGATTCGCTTTGGTAGTTGAGAGAGCTGTTTGCAAAAACTAAATACTTTTTCAAATATCATAAACGGGATGTAAATATATATTGGAATAATAACACTTCCTTCTGCATCTGTAACCGAAACGTGCTCGTGAGATAAGTTTGTTGGTGAATTAAATGAAAATAAAGCCAAACAATGATACAGTTGGATGTTGGATGTTACGATTCAGTTAAAAGTGTTTGCGAACACACGAAAGAAAATGTCAAACGTACAATGAACAAGCATTCATTGCTCACAATTTGTGGAATAAAAAGGACCACACTTTCAATTTCATTCACTCGAATCCGACAACATTGCATTTCAATTCAATCGTTCGTCTAAATGTGTCTATTTGTGTTTATTTGTGTCTAACTTAACTTCTAATCAAAATTCAATTAGGATTTTTGAAATGCGTTAAATTAAAACCAAATTAAGCAATTTTCACATTTCAAATGAAAAGTATATAGAAAATAGATTTGGTGCACGTTTATCACGTACCATGGCCTCAATTGCAGACATCCTGCAAAATTATCGTCAACACTTCACCATTCAACATCCATACGTATCAAATGTACGTACATGCCATTTCGGGCTTTCAACGAAAGAGGAGCAAGAGCCAGCTAAAGCGGGGGAAATGACTTTATTAATTTGCCACAGTTAATCAATCCTTCACATGTCAATGGGTAAAATAACCCTTTTCACATATGCTCAATGCTCATAATATAATATGTGTACATTAATTCACATTTAATTTTCTCGACTTCATTTCGTGCATTGTTTCTATGCTGTAAACAAAACAATTTTTGGCATGTAAACTTGAGCCAGCAATGCAAAGGCCAATTTGACACATTTGATTCGGTTTCACGAAAATTAAAATCAATTTCTACCCAAACACACACACGTATACAGTGTATGATATAGGAGCATGTGAGCGCCCGCATGTGTTTATGTGGTTATTTTTAAAGGCTTTATACCATTCCATGGAATAACGCATTCAAGCATATGATGAAAGTAAAATTGCATTGATTAAATGCTTGACATACTGTTTGACTATACATTTATTCATAAACAATCAATTGACTACAACTATCTAGGATGTGCCTTGTTTTATTCGACGTTTCGATCAAATCGTTTTTCAGTTGGTCAAATTATTATTTGATATTATTTTGAATTTGAACAGCGAACGGGCGAACAGTAAACGGTCATCGACTATGATCATGTTTTCCAAACATAACATTCACAAAAATGTCATAAACGCTTTTAAATGTCGAATCCATAATAATATTATTTTTTTTTTTACAGTAAGCGTTAAAGAAATTGCTAAGCTCAAAAATCCATCAATTTTATTCGGAGCTTAGGCTGTCGAAAAATAATTCGACAAACGAAAATAACTGTTCAAATTCAAACAAGGAAAATTTCTTTGCATCGTTATGCGTTCAGCAGTTTCCTTGGCAAACAATTTCGCCAAAAAAAAAAAAAATTGTCGGTGTGTAAACATTTTCCAACAATAGACTGCGTGACATTGATCTTTGTCTGTTCTTATTTATTATGTTCATATTATTATACAATATCATAGAACGGTCGTGTTTTCCGGTGGTGTAGACAATTATATATGAAAATGCCTTAAATATGAAGTAATAAAATGTTTTATTTACCCTTTATTTCCCCGTATGGGGACATGAAAAGCAACATTGAAACAGGCAATAATAAAATGTTAAAAAAGCATGAAAAACCAAAAATGATCAAAATATTTACGAAATAAATATTAAATAAGCACATCGAGCAATGAACAATATGCAACGAGCACATCATTTATTTAGTATAATTTTATATATTCGTTTGTTGTTGGCATTTATAAGAAAAAAAAAAAGAAGGAAAATATTCGGGGGGGGAAATTGTCATTTTGAGTATTCAAGTGATTTTCAGGCATTTTGAATATAAAAAACAAACTGAGATACATAAAATAAATGATCATTCATAATAAAATGCTCATTCACGTATACATAAATTTATGTGTGCGCCAATTTATTTAATTTTTCAATCGATTATTATAAATATGAATAAATGATGACGATTTTCATTTTTAGAAGCCAGTGAAACCTGAATAAATTTCAATTGACAAATTTGAAGTTCATTAACCGTGTAATGGTGTAATAGGCTCTGATTAACATTTATTAGCATGTATGTACGCTGTACGCGCCATATGTATACAGCTCAACAATACGATACGATTCCCTGAATTTTATGCTCCGCCAGCGATTATATCAGTTAATTCAACTGAATTTTATCAGTGCAAATGCGACGATGAAATTAATTTTCAATCGCATGTTCACAATGATCCATGCGAAAGAGATTGAGAATCGTAGGTCGTGGGTAATGGGAGCCTCACGTTTAAAATATTTACAATAGAAATTGGAGAAGCAAAAAAGAACGATTTATCGAGACGAAAATATTGTTCATGTGATATTTTGAAAAAACTATTAGATCGATAAATAGTTGAGTTTATTTTTCATGGGTGAACACCAAACACGGTGAAACCGTTAACAGTACAACTCACAAGCGTTGTCTAATCAAATCGAAATGTTTCTCTCGTTTTTCATTGTTATTATTGTTACATTCAGATGTCATGCATACGTATAATGATAATGATAATTAGGAATGGAAAAATGAATATCAATCAAATCATAATTTCAATTATAATATGCGTGTAGCTTGGCTGCCATCACATAAGAGTTTGATTTCCGCAAAATTCCGTTTTAATTTTTCGGCAAGCCGTTGACAGATTAAACCCGAATGAAGTTCATCGATATAATTTCGTTCACAGCTCAATTTGTATGACGAAATGTAATAGAAAAGGCTGAAAATTTGGCAAAAGTCATGGAAGAGAGAAAGAGACAGAGAGCAAGAAAAAAAATGCGGCCCATTCGATTCCTGCATTAGGGAAAAACATGAAATCGGATCTGTTTTGTTTTTTCATATTCATTATTTTTTATCTTTAATCGTATGTAATCTATCCTGGTATGGTTAATGCGCAGTCACATCTAACACGCATTAACGAAGAAAAAAAAAGGAGAAAGAAAGGAAAACCTCACCTGGAAATTGTCGCCGATGACGAATGAATGAATGAATTAAATGAATGAATTAAATGAATTAGTGAATAATATAGAATATGGAATAGAGACACAAAAAACCAACAACAACAAGAAAAAGAAGAAGAAAAATAAAAAGACTCACATGTCTAACGGCCGTTACTATTATTTAATCGATACTTTAGATAGCAATCTGAACGCGCACATTTGTCGAAAATAATTAAATTTATTAGTGTCGCCATATCGCGTGCAATTCATACGATACTTAATTTTCACTGTTTACACACAGGCCATAGATAAAGAGTAAACCAAAAACATTTTGCCTATTATTTTTTTTCAAATCGAATTCGAATTCAGTGCACAACATTCATTCACCATCTAACACACAATGAACGCAAGAAATTATGATTAAACGTAACAAAAAATAAAATAAAAGCGATTAACGCAAAGCAAAATACACACCATGATCAACATCTAACCATCAAAATGATGTGATGGCAATTATACTTTCATTCAGTGTCAATAATTTAATATGCGACAATTTATATTCAGATAATTAGAAAACATGGCTTGATGTTTGCTCCACATTTGAGTCGCATTGTTTGGCGATCATACTTTCGCTTGAATTCACAATCGTTTTTCCAATTTCAAGTACTCCACAGTCATGAAATTCCAGAGTCAGCCGAAAGCTATATAATAGACAGAAGACAGGAAAAAAACTCTGGGAATCAAATATTGCATTTTGCCTTCGTATTTTTTCGATCCCAGTGGGATATTCAATTCCGAAAGGTTTATGCTATTTATATCATAACATTAACACTTTAACTATGAAATTAATAAAGTTAATAGAGAAATGTGGGCTTTTGTGTGCACAATTTCCGAAAAGTGAAAATAACAATTTGAGCTAACATTTGATGAAAAAACTTTTCGGGCCGAATTTCGACGAACGATAAAGAAAAAATAAATAAAATGATTTGATTAGAAAAATTCAAGGAGCAAATTCAATTTCAAACTTGTCACAAACAACATTTCAATTTTATTCATTTGTACGGCCAACTGTCGATCCTGAAAACTTACAGCGGGAGAGATTGAAAATATATTTGACGAGACGTTTCAGCTGAGATTAACTACTTATGACGATGTTTTGTAGAATTGATGTAATGCCGACGGTAAAAATTGAGCACCTTTTTCAAAAGCCAATTCCATTATACTTAGCACAGCAGCTGGACGCTAGATACTCAAAGTTTCTAATAGTTTCAAGTACACGTTTATTGATTTTCAGAAAGAAAAAAAAATAATTTAAAACTTCAATTGGTTATGTCATTATCTGTTCTAATCATATAAATACAACACATAAAGTGAAAGTGCAAAAAGAGGAGAATCAATAAATAGCAGGCGATAATAAATAGAATGTGCTGAACAGCAAACCATATACATGTACATGTTAAATGGTATTTGGTTTTGAGTATTTTTTTTTTTTTTTGTATTCTCTGAACCAATCTGAACTGAAACTGGAATAAACGATGAACAATATGTAATTTAGCCAAAGTTGCTTATCATTTTGATCATAAAATCATAGAGCGTGCGATCCCTACGTTCCGTTGATTGTTGTCATTCATTCACATACATGTATAATGTATATTGCTGTGAGCAGCACAGTTTGAAATAAGATAATCAAAATTGTATACAAACGATGAGTGCTCTATTTTGTTCAGAGCTTATGAAAAATCATTGTCTAATGAAATTATTTCCATTTTTTTTCTTTTTCCTTTTTTTTTTTGTTCGTTGTCGTCCTTCAATTTCCATTTAAAATAAATTATTATTGAATATTATTTTATTTAGTTATTGGTGGTGCGCAAGTACTTTGATGAATATTCGATTAAAGAGCTATTAACATTTAACATTTTCTTGCAATGCCATAGCACATATAGCCCACTGCAAACATGCTGTTTTGTTCGATAGATGGTAATTGTAATGTATGGCGTTTTGAGATTCGAACACCACCCATTCGATATGTTCCATATTTCATATTCAAGGCATATGCATCTGTTGACTTTTTATTTAACTTTACCTTGTAAAATTTGCCCCGGCAACAATGTTTCACTTCAACCGAGGACCATTTTATTTTTTTTTTTGTCCTTTCTGTTTAATCTCTTTTTCATTCATATTTCGATCCCTCGCCCCGTTAAAACGTCAAACATATCGAATTATGTTGTTTTTCTGGCTCAATCTATACAATAACTGTTACACAAATTATGACAACAAAAGTTAAACACCGAAACCATCATCAAGAGGGAACGAAAGAAGAAAAAAAAAACCAAAATATATTATATTTTTCAATTTGTCTCAACAAATAAAATCAACTACTATTAGTGACGGCGGAAATTCTTTGCGATATTCATAAATTGATTTGTACATTGTACACATCATACACCATCAACGAAAATCAAATTGAATGACATTGTT
Organism: Mayetiola destructor; assembly: GCA_000149185.1. Classification (NCBI taxonomy): domain Eukaryota; kingdom Metazoa; phylum Arthropoda; class Insecta; order Diptera; family Cecidomyiidae; genus Mayetiola; species Mayetiola destructor. The sequence continues at coordinate 6,388,196 of GL501517.1, forward strand.
CCATTGAATATAAATTTATATAGTCCACATGTGTAAAGTGAATTTTTCGGGCTGTACCCGATAATCGTCGTTCTTTTTGTTTGCGGTAAACGTTTGACGCACATACTTCGACTCCGATAAAGGAAAAAAAAAATATTTGGAACAAAAAAAAAATATCATTTCATTATAATAATGACATCATTGTTCGTCCCAGTGGTCCCAAATCAAAATCAAACAAGAACTCAGTAAATACACACAAGAAAAAAGCCTAACAAAGCGAATTCGAACATAAGGCAATTATGAATATGATTGAAATCGAATGGTTAGATCGATTTTATCTCCGGAAATAACCATTCGAAATAAACCTGTGTGCATCAAATGAAAAATAAAATCAAAACTTAAGAGAAAAGAAAAATGAAAAAGAAAAAAGAAACACCATGAATAAAATAATCAAATATTGAAATATTAGTTATTAAATGAAATGAAATGATGAGCTCTGACAAATCTGAAGGATATCTGTCAAATTGAAATGTTGAAATTGAAATGATAAATACAAACGAATCTCACGAAGAAAAAAAAAGAGAAAACAACAACGAATGATACATTCATTAAGAACTAATTCGCTTGATTTCGTTTCGAGAAAGAGAGATTAAAAAAAAGCGATCGCACCTTGGCAATGAATCCATTGATGGCTTTGTTTGAAAATCACTGATATCGATCAGCAATGTGTTAAGGCATCATTTTAATTCCTTTATTCGCCTCTCCATTATGCATGAATTCATTGGTTCTCATACGTAAAACAGTGAACAGTGAACATAAAAGAGGGAACACTCGTTCACAAAATTGAATAAAACTATCAGATTTTCGATTGAAGTGGTTTTAATAGCAAATAACAATTTGATCCTATTGTTGGTAAATTTCACTCTTAATCGAGATCAAAACTTTGAGATAACGAAATTCTTCTTCTTTTTTTTTGTTTTGCTCTCTTCAAAAGCATATCAAAAAAGGGATTTCGTTTGCCTTTTTTTGGTATACATTATACGAAATGCGAAATGCCATTTCGGTATTGTTTTTGTATTTCACGATTTGTCTGTGTGACTCTCTTTATGTCGTCATCTTCAATTTTTATCAGTTTGGAATTTTTTTTCTTTTTTTTTTTCAATATGAACATTGTTATTCAATTAGTTGCGCTATGTATTTGGAAAATGAATGTGTGCATTGTTGATGGTCCCTGGATTTGGGTTACTATTACCATCTTTTCTCCATTAAGATTCAGCAAACAAGATATGATAGACTCTTGAAAATTGTTTCCGAGGGAAAGTCCGACTAAAAATAATACTTTTCTTTCTTGAATCAATGCGTTTCGTACAAATTCACGGCATCAATGGAAAATGTAAATAATAATTCAATGTTGTCGCATTTCGCACAAAATTTGGTGACATTTATCGGTTTATTTTTCCAAATTGAATGCAAACAAAAGCATTCGATAAACGAAAGGAGAAACGATAAACGATGATCAAATTTAATAATAAAAATTAACCAACACATCAACAGATATGGCATGGTCGGACACATACAGCAATATGTGTGGCGTTGAGCGAAAAATTGAATGGTCTACAAAAAACCACCTACCCTTTTTAGTCGAGGTTGATTATCACAACCACATTATATATATATATATATATATATATTCATCATCTCGGGTTCAAGAGTCATTTAGCATTTTTTGATATTTCCATACATTTCGAAGACTATGTACAGGAGCTACAACACCCCTCTACAGCTATCTACATTATTTTATTTTATTTGCTTGTATGTTATTTATTGCGATTATATTTGATGCATTATTATTTGGTTCGTTTAACTTTATTCGATTGATGTTGAAAATTGTTCATAATTATGACATCAGAATGGTGAACGATGTGTGAAGTTTTCTCTCTTTTTCGCTATTATTATTATTATTATTATCGAATAAAATTTTATTATGAGCAAACGATTGAGTGTGTAAGTGGCACAGCCTCTTCATATGCGTTTGTTTGATTAACCTCCCTTAATGAAAATGGCAATCAATGTTTATTCACATCACCTACACGGTTGAATGTTGAATGGCAATCGAACAACAACAACAACAAAAACGAAATCCATGGAAGAGATTGAATGTGGATTTTCCTTCCTGAATTCTTGTTCTGACAAAAAAAAAAAAGAAAGAAGAAAAACTGAATTCAAAATATTTCATTCAATTTTTACGTTGTATATCGTTGAACATCTGTTCACGAATATTCATATACATTATACATATATACAGATTTTGGTTTTTGCTGTTCTTTGATTTGATTGACAATAGAATCAACTGACTTTTTCCCGTTCAAAATCCAAACAAATATTTAATAAATAATAATCTAATAAAATGTTGGAAACAATTCACCGTTCAAAGTGCTCAAAGTCGATTACCAACCGATTTGTATATGAAATTCAATAAATGAAAATCTTATTTATAATCTATTGAAATAATTACAAACTTCGGAATGCCGAGAACCACATCGCAAGCATTCAACTCATCAGCTAACACACTCACACACACACACACACACACTGACTGCGTGTGTCATTAAATGAACTCAAATCAAATTACAACTTCATTAAATCGTTTTATATTAAATATTATATTCCGTTTCTATCTAATGGTTTGTTTCCTATTCCTTTCACTTTTATCCATCATTTATTCATTCTACATGTACGATATACGCGCTTCCATTTCATCTATCGCTGTAATAACACAATGGAAGAGAAGAAAAAAGAAGAAAATATAATGTGTGTGATTCAAATGGATTTTCGGGCATTTGCGCTGACCGAATAATACGGAACAATGGTTTATGTGCAAAATAGGATGAGATTCCGTTTCAATCGAATAATGATATATTTTCATTGTTTTCTTGTGGTAATGATCTTTTAATCCTGATTTAAACAGATGAATTGATGAGCATATTGTCGAACATATTTTATTGCATTGTTCACAACAAACCAATAAAGAATTTGCCAAAAATAATGAAGAAGAAAAAAAACAAACACACACACACAATAGCCGTGAAAGCCAAACAATATCGGCTTCGATTGAAGCAAATTTAATATTAATTACTGTCAATGATGTGTTCATACAATGCATGAATTTAAGCAAATTATACGCACTTTAAATATGTTTGTTTATCGAAGCACAAAAATACGAAGCAAAAAGACAGCTCACTGTGCTCAGTGGGCAATGTGTAATACAAATTCATACTCATTATCACGCCAACCCCTCGGAAACACCAAAATTATGACAATTTATTGTTATATCTTTGTGAGGGCCTTATTTTCTTCTCATGCGAAAAATTCACAAAATTGTCCACCTTTACCATTAAGCCTCAGATCCGTTATAACGGAAATCGATGCATTCTGTCCGCAAAATGTTTGATGTTTTTTAGTGTCATTGGTTGTTTGTTATGTTTCGATTTGATGCCGTTTCGATTCGGAATATTTGTGTCATTGTCACGGTATATCAGTCGAGTGTCGAGCATCAATTGACTCACTCAAATGGGAGGCATTGCAAATATTGTTTTCACACTCGTATGTCAAATTGAAATTTAGTACAAAACATTCATTGGCATTGAAAAAGTAGAGAAATATTTGAAAAATGTGAACAAATGCTCGAGAATAGAATAACACACAAAAAAAAATATATATAAAGAAAAACATTGGATGGTTTTTTAAATGACTCTTAATATGGCTTATAATTGATGTTGTTTCGTTTGTGTGTGCGTTTTCATTTCTTTTTTTCCTTTTTTTTTGATGAATGGAAAAAATAGGGCGTTTAAACCTTTCAGTTTGTAAATAAGGATAATGAAATAGCTTGAAAAGGAAGCGACAGTCAAAACAGAAAAAGTCCAAAACAACAGTGAACGTATATTGTGAGAATCCGTTTGGCATTTTTGTTTCGACATTTGTGCAAACTGAAAGATCGATAATGTTACAATTATGCTGCACCATTTGCAAACTGCATGCTTTACCGTCTGTGATGTGCGAAAGTGAAATCGCATGTCGAAACAGCTATATTTTTGAATTGACATTATACAGACTGATGCGAATGCACAAAATGCCATCGTTATTCTATATCCAAAATCCAAATTAACAATAGCAATCATGATGATCGGTGAAAAGTGAATAACATAAATAAAAAGGGATTACTTTCAGATAATTTGCCGCATTCAGGACACTCAATTCACAAAGTGATATCCATGCAAACAGAGAATTTGAGTATTTCCGTATTTCCCAATCGGTTCCATCATTGCCCTTCATTTATCACAAGTGGTTCATTTGTTATTTCTTTTCTTTTTTTCTTTTTCATCGCCGTTGTTCTTCGTGCTCCGATTTCCTTCATTATTCATTATTTAGCCTGATGATATGTTACAGTTTTCCGTTGATCCAAAACATATATTTTTTTTTTCTCTACTCGGGATTTAAGCAAATTGTCCGCATAATGTTTAATATTTATTGATTCAATTGAATAAATCGCAATAAATGCAATTTCATTCGATTCAGGCTGTTTGATATTGCTTTAACCATTTGTCATTATTTCCGTTGATTCGTTATGCAATGGATTATGGATATGAATTATGACTCTTTTTTATGGCAAAAAAAAAAAGAAATCCACACTTTAAATCGGAAATTCATCCGCATCACAAGGCTGTTTTTCTTCATTTGATTACTCACTTAATTTAAACGAACAATCAATCGAAATAAATGCAAACAGAGCAGAGAAAAACAATGCGATTTCTGTTTTAATTTACCTGTCTTACTTAAGAACAAAACATTATTTTTAATAAATTGCCAGTGATAGCGAGAGAAAACAAAGCAAATACAAATGCGAAAAACAAGAACAAGCTTCAAGATCAAAACCTCCAATTGAATTGAATAAAAGCCGACAATCTCAATTGTGTATTAGTCTCGTGTTGGCGGTAGAATTGAATTACCGACCAGTGTCGTATTTCACTTAAAATGCCGATTTCTCATTTTGGTTTTCTTTTAAATGTGCGTGTCTGTGTGTGTGTGTTTGTGTGTATGTTTGGCTTCTTTTGGTTTCTCTTTCTTCGTCTGTGATCTCTTGCCGAAACACATAAAATAAGCCATACCGTTTCGCGATACAATAATTTGCAAATGTGCCTAGACGGCACAGGCGCACCATTAATCCCTTTCAATCAAAAAAAAAAAAACCGCTGTTTTGATGTGAGAGCGCAAAGTTAAGAAATTGGACTAATTTAATTTAAGAACAAAAGCCTCAAACAGTCGACAATGAAGGAGGAACAAACGAACAAAGCAAAAAATCGTCTTTTCCATTGTTATTTGATTCTCATGCGTTGAATGGACAGACAATTAATTCAAATCGTTTTCTATGGACTGATTCGATTCCTCGAATTCAATGATCTATTCCTTCGAGTAAATAATAAAATTTGAAAACGTTTTGCTATTTATTTATTCAAATTAATTTCAAGCAGGCATTCGTTCAGTCAATAAAACGTCACCATGAAATGGATCTGTGTATATGTAAACGTTCAATCATGAGTCATGAGTCAAGTACGTTTGATCATTGTTTAATATTATTGCTTAACATGAGGCTCCTTTTTATTCATATATGTATATATATACATATTGAAAATCAAATTGGTAATTCTTGTGAGTTTTAGTATTTGCACAGTACCGGGCATAAGCTCAAGAGCATACACGAATAGAAAATAGACGAAAAGAAGAAAGAGAAACCGAAATAAAAAAATCGAATTTAATAGGAAAAATTCGTTTCTTTTTTCCCATCGTCGAACTCAATTTTGGAATTCGAATGTACCTTCAAACGATTGAATAACAAATAGGTTCCAATTTGGTATGTGCTTTTCCTTTAGTCTCGAACTGTTTACATTGCAATGCTCAATGCTATGCTATGTATATGTGAAGCATTTTGATTCGTTTTTTTTTCTTCTTTTCTCTCAGACTTTGGCTCTTTTATTTTAGTTTATGTTTGAATTGAAAGACCTTTTCATCACTGAATTGTCACTGTTGCCACTGATGTTTACGTGTGCTATTGTTGTTTGTTATTTAGGAGATCGACTATTTGTCGATAATGCTCATTTCAAGGGTGAATCTAAGCGAACATAATCTGAAACACACGTTTTTATTTACACAAATCCATGTCCCTTTGGGTTAATTAAAAAACGATTTGAAATATTCACATTACAACCCTAAAAACATATTGACAGTTACAAACATACGCATAGTCGTATAGTATATCCTGTCAATGGTTGCCGTTTCTTTTTCATATATGCGACAATCCGCTACAAAACTAGTTTTATCGATTGAATTAGATTGGTACGAAACGGCTCATTTTGAATGTTGAAATATGAAACTTTCTCTGTGGATTATTCTTTAATGCACAAAATTGATTTAAATTCACTTTAAGACCGACGAAAGTTCTATTTGAATTCTTCAAAACTTTCTCAATGGATGAGGAACAATCAGAGAAACAAGTTGCTTGAATGCCCCGACACATAAAAAAGAAAACAAAATGAAAATGGTTGTTATTGTTGTTGAAGTAGCAATTTTCTTATCAGCATGTATGTGCTGTGCTCATGTCACCCATTCATTCGACGTATCGTTTGTAATTGGCACCAGAAGTTGAATGTTGAATTTTTTTTTGTTTTTTTTTGTTGACGATGTTTTTTCTTGAATCGAATTTTATAGAATTTATGAAATAATATGCTATTTGTTGGGCCGAAATGTTTTGTACATTTTTTTGGGTGCAAACATATTCACAATAGAAACGCACAGTCAGATCTTTAGCATCGAATAGGTGCACGTGCCAACAATTTAATTAGGTATTACTCTCCATGATTATTGCTCTCTCTCTTTCTCTCTCTCTCTCTCTTCATGCAAACATAGGACTGCTGTTACAGACAATTCAATAAGCACTATTATTCAGCAGCCAAACATTGTTCCTTGTTTGTGAACTAATTTCTGTTCATTTTATGTTTTTATTTGTGTTTTCACTTCAATCGGCTGACTGTGAACACTGAACACATTTTATCAATGGTGTGAAATGAAATTAGCATTGTTCCATGCACTTTCAAATTCAATTGAACTAATTTTATTTGTTTTGTTTTTTTTTCTTTTTTGCCCCCATTTAAATCATAGGTTTGGTTTCAGAATCGTCGGGCCAAATGGAGACGTCAAGAAAAATCGGAAAGTCTTCGCTTGGGACTATCACATTTCTCACAACTACCACATCGTATGGGCTGTAATGGAGGCGGTCTACCAATGGATACGTGGCTATCACCACCATTATTGTCCGCATTACCAGGTTTGTTCAAATTATTATTGATTTAATTTCTGGAAAAATTCTTCCCCTTTTTTTTGTCCTTCTTCTTTGGAACAACCATGCAAATGAGCATTTCTTTATGTGTATTTTTTTTTTTCTTTTTTTAAAATTGTTTAGGATTTTTGTCTCATCCTCAAACGGTGTATCCGAGCTATTTAACGCCACCATTAAGTTTGACCCCAACAAATATTGCAATGTCAGGTTTAGCATTAACGCATCCACAAAATATGCGTTTATCATCACCGCAACATCCAAACGGTCATGCATCTACATTATCAGCACAAATGTTGGCCGGACATCGTCATACGCCACCAAATCAAATGCAAATACCAACATCATTATCAGCATTATCCGTACAATCGCAATCACTACCTCAGATAACGCCAATTTCATCACCACAAAATTTAACAATCAATCAATCGATTCAAGCAATTAGCGGCCGAACAAATAATAATCATAATAATAATAATAATAATAATAAAAATGCACGCATTTCACCCAATGCATCAGCATCACCAGAAAATTTATCAAATTCAAATGATAAATTGTTGGGAGCGACGGCATCTAATCAATATAACGATGATATGAATGAATTAACAACATCAAATAAAGATATTACAATGAATTCAGATGTTCGAACCAATTCAATAGCAACATTGCGTATCAAGGCCAAAGAACATTTAGAAAGCATAAACAAAGGATTGGCCATGGCATAATAGTATCCTATATTATTTAAAATGAAATTAATTTTAACAATTTTGAAACAAAAATTTTAATCGCTAATCAATATAATTCCCATTCATTATGTCATTCTGATCAATTTGTTTTCGCTTTTATTTCATTTTTTTTGTCGCTTCTTCACTTTTTCGGAAGCTTTTGATTTTTATTTTATGCATGAACACTGAACACAAATACATATTCGCAGTGATTGCTTTTGACGAGCCCATGGTGTCTGTGCTGTGTGAAATTGCGTGACATAAATGCAAATAAAAGGATAAGAGTCGGCGAAACCAATTCAGTTTGGATTTAGAAATTAATTTGAAGAAGAACGAAAACAGAGCGAAAAAAATTGTTTATTACATTTGCAAACGCGCAAATGATCTGGAATTGTATAACACCTGCGTGTGTGCGCTTCGAATATTATTTTAATGTCTTGCATTTGTTTAGTATATTTAGTACTTCATAGATTGAATGTTGAATGATTTCAAAATTCAAATTTAAATTACTGTATACAACTTCATATAAATAATAATAATTCATAAAATAAAAAATGTATTAACTTTTAAGTGGAGGGGGAGAGTATTTTGGGCCCCAGAACTATTGAAAAGGGAATGCTGTTATGAATGTGTGTATACTTCATATTATATACCTAATTGAAAAGCATTATAATGATGAATTGGCCCAACCGTTCAAGCAATGGATCAATTTTGAAAAAATTTAATGATGATGACGACGAATTATATAAAAATGAAATTCACCATTAAACAAACAAATTGATTCATTAGATGCGATTAGGTGCATAGACGCAGAACAATGAAAGGCCAAAGTGAAAATATGTCTTGGCCGGTCAAGAATTAGTTTAGTTTTAGATTGAGCAACAATTAATCGTTTGTTCATTTTTAAGATTGAAAAATGATACAAATTACAACAATAAATAAATCAATTAAAAAGCAAATTATGCTAGAAAACTGAAGAAAAAAAAGAAAAGAAAAGGACTTTTAATAATCTAAGTACTGCATCCGGTTATAATTCAAGGTTCAATTATATTATTATATCTCGGTATGGATAACGTATTATGCCTTATATTTCTCCCATGAATTTTTTCTCGAAATTTCATCTTTTTTACATTTATAATAAAATAATAATATTACACATCAAGCACTTCTTCCGAAGCGAAATTGGCAGTGTATTTTTGCCGTACATTGAATGATGATGATTGAAGAGATGCAAATAATGCTATCGCTCAAATGCAATGAACGAGCCATTGCAAATAAGTCGAATGCATTCGATGGGTGGCAAAGACAATGTTCGTCATGTTCCGATAATCAGCTTCATCGACAGCAACATAAGATACACACAATTTGTCCAATTGTGAATGATGATCGAATCATTCTATCAAATGCAGATGAATTAAACTAATTATAAGCTATGAATTCAACACTTCAACACCTTTTTGATGCATATCATTTCAAAATATAAATGATTATATCGAAACGAAGAAACCACCGTAATTATGATTTTCTATTCTTTGTCTGTTTCAACAAAATTTCGAATTACAAATGGTTCGATTCGGTATATTTTGCTTTCGATTGGTTCATATAAAACATAAATTGACCTTTGTTGCTTTGGGATTTTATCATCAATGACAATCGATAACGACATGCAGATAAACACAACACATTCAGATCAGTTGGGAATTAGGTGTGAATCGACACAGGATAACAAGATAAGTATACACATTTTGCTCATCAAAACGCCATCGACATTTGTTCGACAGGGACGATGTCAATGTGATTACGAATAAAAATGAAAAAAGAAAAAAAAACATTCCAAGACTTGATTCGATTATGTGCAGGTTTTCTTTTCGCTACATACCTGAATAGTAATCATTGTCAATTTATATACCGTTGCACATTTTCAGTTTACCTTTGTCTCTCACATTAATGTTTCTCAATTGTCACGAAAGGACAACGGTATAAAATGTGAACATGAAACAATGAAACACAACCCAAAAGCATAGCAAAAAGATCGATAAAACTGATTATTATTAGTACAAACGGTTGGGTGTTGGGTACCGCAACTGTAATTTAAATAAAAATTCATATCTGATTGCGTGTATGAAAGAAAAAATTTTCCCTTCCCTCTTTAGATTATCCTTATTATTGGGGATATTGTTGACTTAATTAGCCGACATTTTTCATATTTTTCATTCTGCTGACAATGGATTAAATTCTCGTTTGCGTCTTTTTATTTTGTCTCATTTTAATGCCACATATTCGATATCAAATTGATAAAAATCATATCGAAACACATGATAATTATTAATTGAACACATTTCGGATTTACTGTCGGGTTGCCGTCCTCGTCACCGTCGACGGGCCAACCGAAATATTTACAATCCACATAATTGTGTAGGTCTGGCTAATTATTGGTCATTAACACTTATTTCAACACTCCATGATGAGACATCTTGTCATAGATTTCACAAATGTACACGAATTGAAATTAAATTGACATGTGCAAACATCTGTCTTCTGGTTGCAGCGAAAATTATCATTTGGCTTGAATAATGTTTTGTTGAGACGTTTCAATATTTGTGAATAGATGTCTGGTTTAGATTTTGGATTT